>CM035412.1:51107956-51115456 GCA_020310875.1 Ceratopteris richardii | reverse complement strand
AAATAGAATGAATCCAAGGGATCTTTCCAAGATCCTCTATCAAAAGATCAATGCTATGTGCGGCACATGGGGTCCACACAATGGAGGGAAACTCTGCCTCTAACAATCTACCCATGGCCACACAATTACTTCCATTGTCGGTAATGACTTGCACAACATTCTTTTGACCGACATCCATAATAGCCTGGCGGATATGACCATATATAAACTGACCTGTGACACAAAAATTACACCAAATCAGCCATGTACATAGTACATAGTACATAGTACATAGTACATACTACATACATAATACATATATATAGCATATGCAAAATTCAAATGCGTATCTTAAAATTAAAACTTGAAATTTCACCTATAAATACCTGTCACTGTAAGTCCAGGCTCTGATGCATCGATGGCGCGAAGGAACATAGTGCCTTTGCAACAATGCACTAGTATGTTATATACATTCCTTTTCCTGATGTCTGTCCATCCATCGCACATAATAGTGCATCCATACTTCTCCCATGTGCCCATCATCGGCTGTAACTGCTTCTCCACTATATCTTTTGTTTTGCGTAGCTCACTAGTCCTCAACTCCTCATATGAAGGACCGCTCCATCGATATCCTAATGTGCTCACTAACTCCATGGCTTCCTTCCATGCGGGTGTGCGTGCAACATTAAAAGAGAGGCCACACTGTATGAAAAGCTTCATTATACCTTGTTTGGCCTCAAGCTCCCGCTGCCTCTGAAAACCCGCACGTACGGATGCCGAAGAAAGTGATCCTCTAGGTGCCTTCACCGGTGGCTGAGTGTCACCCTCAAGATCGACGGTATCATGTCCATGCTCATCATTCCCTCCACTAGAGGATCCCATATGAGTCTGATGTGCTGGAGCATCGTGTGGAGGAGGATAACTAGAGCTAATAGAGGTGGAGGTGGGCCGAGAGCTCTGTGGATACTTTCTAGCTTCCCTTTGAGCTACCCACTCAAGGAGCTCATCCTTGATATCAGTTGGCATAGGCTGCTTGCATGCTGAAATGCCCAAGCCACTAAATTTGGCAAGGTGGGCTTTGATACGATCTGCCCCACCACCCCCTTTGTAACCACATAGGTTACATGTCCATCTCTCACTCCCACCCGATCCAAACTTCCCTTGGCTAGTCACATACTTCCAACAACTTTGCTTTGGTTTAGGCATGGTGAGTCTCTCTCTCTCTCTCTCACTTTGGTCTCTCTCTCTCTCTCTCTCGGCTGACTCCAAACGGCTCTCGGGTGTGTGCTTAGTGCTCGGCGCTCGCTGCAGGCTAGAAGGTAAAATGCCCTCTCTTGCGAGCCCGTTTCGGGCTCAAAGGAGAGGGCAAAAAAATTTGTCTGCAACGCAACGCGTTGCGTACGTCGCAACGCAACGCCGTTGCGTTGCGAACGTTGCAGACGCTACGCAACGCGTTGCGTTGCAACTATGATACATACATACACACACATACAACACACACAGGTATGTGTGTGTATGTATGTACACATATACATATACATATATCACACGCGCACGCGCGCGCACACACACACACACACACACACACACATATATATATATATATATATATATATATATATATATATATATATATATATATATATATATATATATATATATATATATATATATATATATATATATATATATATATATATATATATATCCCCATGCATACATACATACGTACTCGCGTCCTCAATCCAACCACCATTACCCACCTCCTCAGTCCTCTTTCTATATACATACATAAATAATTCTTATTCACATGCTTAAAGTTACTTTTCTCTTCTTATATCCCATATTCAAACCCTATTACCAAATTTACTGGGAGCCTCTACATTTGTTCTTGAACACGTAACTTGTTGAGAACTGCAGTTGAGCATTTGAAGACATTATCCTAATGAACTTCACAATTTATTATAGTTACAACATCTTGAGCTCTATTATTGTCGTCTCTTATTGCTCAAACATTTATATATATGTATATATGTGTGTGTATATTTGTTTATTGAGGCACATATACAAGTACACTATTTTTGACCAACATAACAAGGGATGGTGTGGATAGAAGAGAAGCCTCTTTGATAGCAGGTCACAAGTTTAAAATTTTCAAGCAAACAAGTATATGGTCATAGAATGAGGGAGAGAATTGATTCGTGAGATGTCAAGATACTAATGTAAAACACCAAGATTATCAACATCAAATACTTTTTTAAGCTTTGCTTTGAAAAATTGAGGATTTGAGGCATTGGAACTTGTCATAATCATATGATCAGCATAAACGATGTGTCCTTGAGTTAACATGTGTCTTTGAGTTAACATAGAGGGTAGGAGCAGCTTTTGTGTTTTTAGAACCAATGAATAAAAGATAAAGATGAATCTTTTCATACCAAGCCCTTGATGCTTGCTTTAAACAATAGAGAGCTTTTTTAAACTTGCGTACTAAATGTTCTTTACCTGGTTCTTCAAAACCCTTTGGTTGTTGAATATGAACATCTTCATGAAGATCACCATTAAGGAAAGCAATTTTGATATTTAATCGGTATACTTTCCAATCAAAGAATGCAACAAGAGGGAGAACAATCCTAACTATGGTCATTGTTGAAGTAGGAAAAAACATTTCATTAGTCTATACATTTCTTGTGCACATATCCGTTTACAACTAACCTTGCTTTATACTTTTTAATCATGCTTTTTTGTTTTTTTTTGATCTTGAAGATCCACTTGACATGAATTACTTTCTTATCTTTTGGTAACTCACAAAGCTTCCAAGTTTGATTCTTTTTAATAAAATCAATCTCTTCTTGCATTTATTTCTTTCAAATAGGACTATGTAATGCATCTTTGATACTAAATGAATCAAAGTAAGAGCAAGAATATTATGAATTTCAAAAGCTTTTGCTTAGTTCTTGATGTGCATTGCTTTCTTTCAAATAGGAATATGTAATGCATCTGGATACTAATAGCTCATTTTTAATTGAAGTAGCTACTATTTGGCACAAGAAATGGCTAGAAAATTTTAAATATAGCCTTGTACTAGTGTACAAAAGATTTCAACTTGCTTGGCAAAGAAATTCAGAAGAATCAAGTAAACAAGTAGAATTATACATAATGAATTCGATAGAATTGTACACTTCCTTCCGTCGGATAGTACAAAGGTTTTAGCAAGATTCTTAATAAACTATATTTGTTGTATATGCACAATACTCAAACCTTAGAACTCTTATATACCTCTTCTTGTGTTTGAAGTTCTGGGAATGAGCTCCTCTAAACTTGCATTGATACTGAATTGTTAATTAGGAATAGACAAACATGGAAATACATATACAAGAGAACATATACACACGTAAGATGGTTAAAGATTAAATAGATCCATGAATGATAAGTAGATACAAGATTATGTTGTACTCCAAATACAAAACATATGAAATCACGACTCATGTATCACCTAGAGAGCTTATGTGAGGATGAGGATGATGTAGAGGCTAGTAGAGCTTCACCAAGACATAGACATTAATGCTTCCAAGCGATGAAGCTCACACTCGTGAACTTTTTAAAGTGATGTAGTTCTCTCTCTTCCAATAGTATAAAAGGGATCACTCCACCTCCATGTTATGAGAGATTCCTCCAAGGATGGAGTTCTCTGACCATGTGTTGAGATTAGAGCACTCCTCTAAGTGATGATTTAGAGTATAGGAAGCTGTCCTTATATAGCTTTGAGATAGTCGATAGCTTATCTAGAAAGCTATAGAGTATTTAGAGTATAGGAAGCTGTCCTTATATAGCTTTGAGATAGTTGATAGCTTATCTAGAAAGCTATAGAGTATAAGTCCCACGATCTTGTAATTTGCCATCATAATGTTTACAATTTCATGGTGAGGTGGAAGAGAGTACACGTGGCACATTTTTAGTGATTTTCATATGAATTATTTTTACAAGACCTTATAGATGCTAAGTGTCATGATTTAATTTAAGACCATATCCTTGACCAGTTTTGATCGATGACTGAAATTGACCTAATTTACAATTATTATTTTATAGCGTGGTTCATTTTGTATTGGTTTTCTTTCTTGTTTGTATTTTTCATGTGTTATATTGATCTCATTTTCTGTGTAATGTCTTGCTTTTGTTGTTTTTTCTTATATGTATGTGTTTGTGTTCTCTATCTTGGGTTTGTAAGTTTGGATAACTTTGAACTTATGAAGGTATATATAATCATGAATGTTCATAATATATTTTATATATATATATAGATATATATATATATATAGAGAGAGAGAGAGAGAGAGAGAGAGAGAGAGAGAGAGAGAGAGAGAGAGAGAGAGAGAGAGAGAGAGAGAGAGAGAGAGAGAGAGAGAGAGAGAGAGAGAGAGAGAGAGAGAGAGAGAGAGAGAGAGAGAGAGAGAGAGAGAGAGAGAGAGCTTGAATTTGTCATTTTAATAATTTTCCTACACATGACATAAGAGGCAAGTAAATAGATTTAATCCCTCTTTGCATTACATTATGCTATCAGATGAGGGAGCCTCTTACTTACAAAGAGGCAAATATTTGTGAGCACAACAAGAAGTGGGAGCTTGCCATGAATGAAGAGATCAAAGCCCTACATACTAGTGATACTTGGGACTCGGTTGAGTCGCCCAAGGGAAGGCAGGCTCAAATGGACGGCATAGGTTTCTAATAAGTGTTATCTCCTGTGTTGAAGTTGATCACATTACATGTTTTGTTTGCTTTCACATCTGTGTTGGATTTGGAGTTACATCAAATGGATATAAAACTACTTGTTTGCATGGTGGTCTTGATGAGGAGCTATACATGAAGGTTATGTTACCCCTGGAAAGGAAAATCTGGTTTTCAAGCTTAAGAGAAGCTTGTATGGGCTGAAACGCTTCCTTTCGGTTCAGGCCACCAATTCTTTTTAAAGACATCAAAATATCATTTCATTTTGTTTTGTTTACCGACTCTCTCTCTCTCTCCCCCCCCCCCCCCCCCCCCCCCCCCCCCCCCCCTCCCCCCCTCTATCCCTTTGTCTAGCGATGTGTTAGGACTTAAGTTTGTATGGCTTGTCACAGAATGACTAGTTGATCTTATGGTTCTCTGAGTTTATTTTTATATTAAATAATTGAACGAGTGGTATGTGTTACTTTTTGTAATCTTTGGCTTTCCTTTCCTGAATTGAAACAGGGACAAAAATACTTCTAGTTGATGCCAGTGATTTGGAGTCAGGAACCGATGAAGATGATGATGATGATGGTGATGATGAGGATGAAGAAATAGTTGATTTGGATGAATCTGAGGACCTTTGAGGAGGGATATGAATCTGTAGCCTATATTTATCCAGCAAATTACAGCAAATTATGATGCACAAATGTCAGGGATCTATGGCCTTGGTTGATGCATAAACTGGGTTTGAGAGATTCAGCTCTGCTGAACTTGTGACTACATATATGAAGAGATTTTCCACTCTGGACAAAACTGTGCATGGATTGGCGCACTTGATAAGACATTGAAATCTGCAAAGCTTTTTGTACTTGATACTTTCCATTGGTGATGCTGTTGCATCTTTTTATTTGTAAAAACAGATAAAAAACATACTATGTACAAACCTCTTTTTGAGGCTGAAAGTTGAATTTTACCTTATGATGACAGATTTGGTGGACACCAAGGAAATTCAAATCTTGATCATGATTTGTTTTATGATAATTTATACTTAGCTTTTGCTAAGCGTATTTTGCTTGCCAAGATATTCTGCTGTTTTACCAACAAGATATATGGGAACTCTTGCATGCCTATGGTTGTTGCTAGGTAATAACCAATGTTCTCCTTATGAGTCTTCATTTTGTACTCTGTTCCCTGATTATTATTGATAGTTTAGTTAAGATGATAGCATATTGGGGTAACATGGGCTTGTTACAATTGTTGAGACATTTAGAAGCAAAGAGTCAAGCTTCAAGAGCACCTACGTGTCTGAGATAAGTTATGACTGTCAGAAAATTTTCTTGTAAATATGCCATCGAAGTCTAGAGCTTGAAATGTTGTTTACGTGTACAAGAACAAAACCACATTGTGAAATCTAGAAAAGATGGCTTATGTTATGCTATGAAACAAATTAAAGTCTAGTGTTTCCCATTCATTTACACATGTCAATGTTCTGGTCAGGATGTTAATGTAATGTACAAGTGAATTATCACAGATTATGCCATGCATGTCATGCCACGCATAGACATGCATGTAGGTCATGTGTGTGCATGTGGGCCCATGGGCAGATATAGATATTTGAATTCATAGTTTATTCTACTAGACAACAAAATGATTTTCTCATGAATGATAATGCAGTTGTGTATTATGCATGAGCTCATATGGATCTCTCACTGGTGCCCTAAATCCATGTGCTTTAAAATGTTATTGGATTGCTTTGTTTACTTTTTTGCGACTAGCATGTAATGCTCCATTTAAGGGAATAATGAATGATGTGAAAATGGGGAAATGCTTGTCATGGTGTGTTGATACATTTAAGGTACCGATTTTTCTGTAGGAGTGGTGGGGACATTGTACATGGATGCTAAATGGCATTGGTTGGAAAATGTAGGCCTAAAGAACCTTTTGCAATCTTCGAACTTGGTTTGTAGGCAGTCTTTGTGATTATGCCTGTTGTGTTACCTTGTGCAAATACTCATGCAGTGATGATCTCTCTACAAAATTCCTCACTTATACACATTCAGGCCATTGCAAAAGATATTGATCACACTCGATGGATGAAAACTGGACCAATCGTAAGTTTTCGATCAAACACAAAGCTACTTATTCTTGCTCAATCGAGACACTGAAATATAGAGTACACCGTTTTTTTTGTTTGTAGTGTTTGCATGTCCACACATGAGTGCAGTGGACATACCGGAATTGAGCCTCTTGCCAAGTAAAAATCAAAAGAAAAATTCCTTTTCTAGGGGTTGACCAATTGTAAATGTAGAGTGCAGCATAAGTGACGGGACTTTCCTTCAATTGCATTTCTCATAACTGATATTCAAAGATGGCTTCAAGACTAACATGATTTAGATGAATAGTCGTCCTTGGCAGAAACTTAGACTCGTAACATGGTTTTTTCTCCTCTTTGGATAATCCGTTCTATTTTACACATTAAAAGATATGCAAAAGACAACAATTATGACATTATTGAATCTTATCTACGTTTATATGTGTCTCTATTTCTTTCTTTCTATCTATCTATCTATCTATCTATCTATCTATCTATCTATTCATTCGTCTGTCCAGCCATTCATCTGTCAACAATTCTATACATTCATGTGCCCATCCATGCATCAATCAGTTAATCTACCCATCTGTATGCTTGTTTATTTGTCTGTATGTCTCCTTTACATGAATTCTAGGCTGAGCGTAAAGTTCTTATAAGTCTATGGAATGGAATTTAACTCCTTGTGACGTGTGTGTGTGTGTGTGTGTACATATATGGAAATAGTA
>CM035412.1:51082956-51097956 GCA_020310875.1 Ceratopteris richardii | reverse complement strand
TGACACACAAGAAGGAGCATGTAGGGATCTCCAAGAAGCACATGTCAAATTTCAAAAGAAATTCCTATAAAAATAGTGACTTTTATCACTAAAAACCATTGTAAATACCATTTTTTATTTTTGCAACTTCATTTTGTTCAAGTCAAGGAGTTCTCGAGCTTGAGGAGTATTAGAACTATCATCCTACAAATTGTCATAATTTTTAGACTTCGTTTGAGCCCCCAAATAAGCCTTGGAGCCTAATTTTTAACTAGGTCGGACACTAGGTTTGGACAGGGCCAAAACCACTCAAGAAACTATAAAACGGGCTGGAGAGCTAATATTTTAGGTTAGCTTGTGGTAGATTGGAGCTTTTTGTAAGAGATTTCTTTTTTAATCGAAGTCCTTCCATTGTTCCACTCTTTGATCTTACCTTGTGCGCGTGTGTGTGTATGTGTGTGCATGTTTGTATGCTTTCACTCATGTACTTGAGCACTTCACTTGCTCTTGGTCTTCATACCAGTCCCCACGTCTCCGTGGATTGACATTTATGAGGTGGAGCTCCTCACGTTGGTACTTGCCATTGTGTTCGAGTGACACCAAATTTGGCGCTGTTGTCGGGGTTTGCAATCGTTTTACATACACTAAGATTCTCAATGTTCCATTGGTTAGACCTTCTAAAAATAGGGATATCATTTTTTGCTGAGAAGGTCTCTCTGTCATAGGGCATCGGGCCACGTATTGATTAAATCTCCGTGCTGCATTTTTTACTGTCTCATTAGGAGCTTGTTTGAAACTATGTATTAAGGATGATAAATTATGCTTGATCCCTCGCTTAGTGAATTCCCCAATAAATTCTTGGAAGAATTGTTCGATATGGCCAAAGCAAGGATTGAAACCAAGTTAAGGATATTCCCGTGAGGGTTAGCCCAAAGGATTCATATTGCACGAAAAAGTCATCCACTTGCTCCGCTCGCAACACCTGCTTGAATTCTGCAATGTGGTCATAGGGCTCTCCAATGCCATCGTAATGATTTCGCATACATTTGGCCAATAAGATCGGACTCAATCTTTTGTCTGGCTCTCGAGATCGAATTATGATGGGAATAGAAGGTTTTACTGGGTGTATTCCAACTCCTGCACCTTGGGGTGGTTCTGCCCTCAAGGTGGTTCTATTCATATTTCCCATTCCCTGGCTAGTTTGGTTGTGGGAGTTAATTCCTAGCATGGTGGATTGCACTTGAGGTTTGTTCGACATACTACATTGGCTCGTTTTTCCTAACATCATATTTTCCGTTCTTTGCTAGGTCTGGAATGGGTTTTGTGAGGTAGTTGTCTGATCTCGAGGAGGGAATATAGGCAGATCCATGTACTTTAATCTAGACCCCCCACTTCATCTACAGGCCAATATCTCCTTTGGTTTTGGTCTAGGTATGTAGCTATAGAAGGATTTTCCGGATCCCTAAACTTGTATATAGTTATTGGGCTGATGCCTTCTCCTTGTGTCAGTGAATCAATCTGTAGGAGTAGGTTGAAGGCAGCAGAATAACTATGCATCCACAAGTGCAGATGATTCTGAGAAGCTGTTCATGGCTCAACATCACATGATGAATACGATGTCTGCTGGTGTTTCAAAATCAAATGATAATGTCTCGTACGTTGATTCAGGTGCTTCAAATCACATGACCAGTCATGCGGAATGGTTTAATACTTTGCAGAAATTGCCAGTTCCTGGATATGTTGAAACAGGTGATGACACATCACATCCTATTGAGCATATAGGAAACATAGCACTATCGATGGAGGGTGGAAAGGTAAAACATCTTGCTAATGTGCTGCATGTTCCAAATATAACAAAGAATCTGGTTTTTGTTGGACAAATGGTTGACCAGGGATTATAAGTCAGGTTCAATGTTGATGGATTATATGTAGAAGAGTACAAGCAGGATGGACGATTGGTTGCCAAAGGAAACAAAGTGGGTATGATGTTCACCTTAAATGTGAAGATTCCTGAAATGAATGCAGCCATGTTTGCAAAAGGTGTAGGAGTTATTGCAGATATAGAGATGTGGCACAAACGGATTGGACATGCAAACTTGCAAAGGCTGAAATTGATGCAGTCAAAGGATATTGTCCATGGACTACCAAATTTCAAAGTTGCAGAAATGCAAAATGTATGTGCAGCATGTCAATTTGGTAAACAGTCAATAGCATCATTTCCACATGACAAGCATGTTAGTGAGAATGTAATAGAAGTAGTATATACAGATGTTTGGGGTCTAGAAAAGACCATATCTATGGGCGATTGCAGGTTTTATGTTACTTTCATTGATGACAATACACGCAAAGTATGGGTATATTTCATGAAAGAGAAGAGCGAGGTGTTCAGTCACTTCTAGAATTTTAAAGCTATGGTAGAAAAGCAGATAGGGAAGTACATTCAGACATTAAGATCTGATGGAGGAGGTGAATACATGTCAAATGAGTTCAACATTTTTCTAAAAAATCATGGAATTTGGCGTCAGTTTTCATGCAGCATTGTTGAACGAAAAAATAGACATATTGTAGAAATAGCAAGAGCCTTGGTGGCTGAGAAGAATATGCCTTATTGTTATTGGGCAGAAGTTGTGCATACTGTTGTATACATCATGAACAGAACTTCGACTGCTGCTGTATATCAAGTTACACCTGAAGAGAAGTTTACAGGTAAAAAGCCAAACTTATCATATCTAAATGTTTTTGGTTGTATTGCATATGTACATGTCCTAGATGAATTGAGGACGAAGCTTGATCCAAAAGAAGAAAAGTGTGTCTTCATTGGATACTCCCTTGAGCAAAAGGGATATAAATGTTATAACCCACTCACACGACAGGTAAAGGTGAGCAGAGATGTGGTATTTGATGAAATGTCAAGCTTTTATGCAGATGCCAAAGAAGGAGTGAATCTTGAACCAAATAACAAAGAAAATGGTGAAAAATCAAGTGCAAAATCTCAAGTTTTGAGTGGACCGGATGCATCACTAAGCAAAGGTCCAACTCAAATCCATGGAGTGAAAGATTGAGTGGAAATTTCAGTCTAGAAAATTTATCAAATACATCCAAGAAAGGTAAAGAAAAGCTTTCTACAGGTCATAAAACATGTGCAGGCTTTGAAGACGTTGATGGAGATTCAAGCGGTTCAAAAAAGAGTCTTGATGAGGAACTTGGACTACCCTCTGTGAAGACTCCAGGAGTAAGAAGGGCACAAGCAGATGATACAAGGAGAAGTGAGCCAGGACCAAGAAGATCTAGGAGGATGTGGAATTTAGTGCAACGATTGATGTATGACAGTTATATGGCTCGTCGTTGTGCCTACATGACAAAGGTAATACAAGATGCTGAACCTTCTTGCTTTGAAGATGCAATTGGAATTGCAGATTGGGAAAAAGCTATGGATGAGGAAATGGCTGCACTTTATGGAAATGATACATGGGAGCTAGTTCCATTGCCACAAGGAAAGAAACCCATAGGCTACAAATGGGTTTACAAGGTAAAGCATAATGCTAATGGTAGCATAAGCAGGTATAAAGCACGATTGGTAGCTAATGGATATGCACAAACATATGGCATTGATTATGAGGAAACATTCAGCCCTATAGCTAAAATGTCTACTGTCAAAACACTTGTTGCATTAGCTACAGCAAAAGGATGGACTTTGCATCAGATGGATGTGAAGAATGCTTTCATATATGGTGAATTACAGGAAGAAGTATATATGGACCAGCCACAAGGATATGAAGATTCAAAGCATCCAGAATATGTTTGCAGGTTGGAAAAGGCTTTGTATGGGTTGAAGCAAGCCCCTCGTGCATGGCATGCAATGCTTGCTGATTACTTAACTAGCATTGGGTTTTCTATGTGTGATGCAAATCACTCACTATATAGGTTGATGATGGCATTACTATTGTGTCTATGTATGTTGATGACCTGATTGTAGGTGGTGATAATGAAGGAAGCATCAAAGAGGTAACGCAACTTCTTATGCAGGAATTTGACATGAAAGATCTTGGTGTGTTGCGCTATTTCCTGGGCATTGAGTTTATACATACAGAAACAGGTATATGGATGTCGCAAAGGCAATATGCCTTGAATATGCTGCAAAAGTATGGTATGGCTGATTGTAAGCCAATTTCTATGCCATTAGATCAAGTTGAATACTACATCAGGTGAAACATTGGAAAATGCTACTATGTACAGGAAAATTGTGGGAAGTCTTATATATCTCACAATTACAAGGCCTGATCTAAATTATATTGTTGGACTTGAAAGTCAGTTTATGCAGGTTTCCAGGAAGCCACATTTGGATGCTCTGAGGTGCACTTTACGTTATGTGAGTGCTACTTTGGATTATGCATTGTTTTATGAGGTTGGTGTAGATTTGCAAGTTTATGGTTACACCGATGCAGATTGGGCTGGTTGCATTCTTGATAGAAGATCTACTAGTGGTTTTCTATTCTCACTTGGGAATGCAGCTGTTACATGGAGCACCAAGAAGCAACCCACTGTTGCTTTGTCGAGTATAGAGGTTGAGTATAGAGGTGCTGCAATGGAAGCATGTGAGGCATCATGGCTAGAAATGCTACTTGCAGATTTAGGTGAACAAAGCATATCGAGGTACATTATCACTTCATCAGAGAGAAGGTATTAGCAAGTGATATTGATCTTGTTTATGTGAGAACAGATGAGCAGGTTGCTGATATTTTCACCAAAGCACTTGGAGCTGAGAAGTTGAAGAAGTTTTGGAAGATGCTTGGATTATAGGATATGGAATTGAGCTTGAGGGGGAGTATTGAGTACTATTCTTTCCCGCTCCATTCAATGTGCTCTTCCTGCAAGTTCACGTGACCAAGGAGTGCCACCTATCTAGGTATGCTTGATTTGTTAAGCGCAGCGAAGCCTTATGTGTTGAGCGAAACCTGGAGAAGGCTCACCATGTAGGATGTCTCATTATTGCTTACATTGTCATATCATGGAGCGTGCTCACTGGTTTTAGCATCTTCAACCACGTCTCCTTCTACATAGCTTCCGAGAAATAGCACATCTTCACCTTCAATCCTCATCTTCTATCTATGCAGGTAAGCTGGAGAAGATCGACTGCAGATGGATCTGTGAACACCTGCATGGGCCCAAGAGCAAAGCAACATACGGAATGGAAAAGGCAAGCTCGCTAGCTGTGAAAGGATTGTAGAGCCATACTGTAGTTGACATTTCAACGCATCACCCCTCTTGGCTTCAATTCCATCAGAAGAATGATTGTTTTGATTGCAGTCAATGATAATATTATGATGACACACCGCGACTTTATCTGTGTCAGTCTTTAGATCTGCTCACTAGCTTTGCATTATTCCTACTTCTTCCCCTTTCATTTGCTACAAGTAGGAGATCTATGTTTGAATGCCTTCACTTGCTTGTTTGTTTGAGTAGACCACAAGCAGTTTCCTTCTTAGCTTCATACTACAGTAGATCATGCGTATACTTTCAATATCGACAATGTGTTGGGAACTCTAACTTTGATGGAGATGGGCACAGTTAGAGCTTCGACTCTTGTACGAGTAAAAAGGAGGCAATGCACAAAGAGAGAGAGAAAGCTAAGATGATTGCTCGAGCTCTATCCTTGATTGTTATGCACAACCCATATGAGAGCATGATATGTACGAACAAGAAATTAATTAAGCGCCAATGCCCATTGCCTCACTCGAATTGACTGGAGTGGCAAGTTCGTAGGATAAGGATAGTAATAATCTGAAGGAATCCGTCAGAAGCTCCCTCTTTACTTTGAAACACTCTATAGTACTTATAAGCACCTTTATTATGATGATGGAATCACAGAAAGTGAAAGACTATGAACCATGGTGCTAAAAAAAAACTTGATACTAGAGATTAACTCAACATTAAACAACAACCGAAGTGATGATGGTAATCAAGATTAAGAAAAGATGAAATAGTGCTTAGAAGCGCTCTTATTGAAGAAAATATGGGAGGGAGGGATTAAGAAAGACATGCTAATGAGGAAGATAAGAGAAAACATAACACAAAAACAAAAAATGAACCTATGCTCTGATACCATGTTGAAATAAAGAAGGCAACTCCTAATCTACTATTCATCACACACTAATTATGTTAAGCAGGATGGAACAAAAGAAATGAAAACATAATGAACTTGATTAATATGAAAGACTTACATGAGTTGCTCTAGCAGCATGACGACTCCATGAGGAGAGGAAGCACACTCTTGGCAATGAGCTAGAGTGGAATGACTTGTGTGGAGTGAAGGGAGGCCTTGCTTATATGGAGTTTGGGAGAATTCCCTTGCATGTGGGATATATCTGCTTGCATGAGAATGAATCTAGGTTTGGACAAAAGGGTGGAGCATGGAACTCTCAATACAGATTTATTAACAAAGGCACTTGGTGGTACTAAACTTTGCACGTTTAAAGCTATGATTGGATTGCAGGATATTCAAGAGGATTGATAAAGAAGACCAAGCCAAGATGTTTGGCTTGAGGGAGAGCTGTTGGTGCAAATTCCAAGCCTTCACATTTGGCTAAGCATTGGAAGTATTATGTGCAACTTCTTGAAGAACCACACGAACTATTGCTTATGGTTTTTTACCATTAAATCTTTTGTAAAATTCTTAATGACTTGGAAGAATCTTGGAAAGCCTACAAACTTGTGGAGTTAGAAGAGATAAAGCTACGAATCATTTTTTGGTGGAATATCTCCTAACTTAGAGGAGAGCTTTTAGGCAAAGACAAGTTTGAATTTGAATTCAAACTTGGAGGCAAGGCATCTATAAAAGGTGGTTGTAAATGTCGCGGTGTAAGCTCTCCATTCTAGAGTGCATAATTGATCAATTGAAGAGATTGTGTGGCTCACACTATAGCCTACATCTCTCACTATCATTGGGCATTATTCTTCATGCCAATGATCATGTACAACATTATCATGTAATATAATATATAATTGATCATCTCTGTTGGTCTCTCTGTCATTGTCACTCAAAACAGTAAACTTGTCTTGCTCATATCTCAGTGATCTCTCCACCATTTCCAATGTTCTATAGCTCATTAGAACAAGCTCAAATTCTATTACAAGATGATAAATTTTGAAGACATTTGGTTTAGCCAATTAAGAGAAAAGCATCTCGAAGCAGCCACTGGACTTACTCTGCACATCTCCTAAAAAGTCGGGGGTAATGTTTTAATTGCTAAATTGATTGCTCTATGTATAGTCAATCATTTTATGAGAGTTCACTTGGAATCATTAGCTCTCCAAGCTAGTTAGATATCCTTAGAAGGATTTTTTCTAATTGCTACTGTATTGTGAGTACTAAGAAAAACTTCCAACAGGTATCAAGACAAAAAAATAGCAACTTTTTGGTCATAAGCTAGTTACAAACTTATCTGTTTTGATCAAACTATTTGAAGCTTCATCTACAAAGTACATAGGCACTTATTTAGTGTCGTTGGGAAGCTAAAGGGGCCTACTACTCAACTCTGAAGTGCATCAGGGCTTGTACGAAGTAGGTTTAGCAAGTACCACTTCATTTCTTGAGGTGTCCATCCATCTTTCCCAACATCTCCAAATTAAGAAAACCTCACCACGACCCTCTTTATCAAATTCAAAGGTTTTATGCAGAAACATGATTGTTATCAATGTCCACATGGACATACATAAGTGGTATCCACAGAAGCAAACATAATGTGTATGTGCTCATTATATGCAATACAATGGCACTCAAAACATTGAATTTACATTTCCAACACTAGTCAATCACACCTACAAGTGTGTATCAAGTCCATTCTTTTGACCCAAAAAACCTACATAAACTTGCGGTAGCTACTCCCACCACAACTAAAAGCCCTTTCGAGAAGCCTATGAGAAGACTCAAGAGCTGAAAAAATCAGAAATAAATCTAAATGTAATCTTCCATTGAGACACAATATCAAGTGCTTCTAGTGCCAAGATTGATGTTTAGACCAATGTTTCCACTTGCCTAACTGAAACTGTCCCAAAAGTTGCAAATGAGCTTCTATTTTTTCACAATTTTGCACCAAAAAAGAACTCTCAAAAAATCGATGGAAAGATCCCAAGAAGATACTTTCAAGGCTTCAAAATAATGTTCACCTAAAATATCTTCATTCCTATCACCACCAAGAAACTAGGGCTTAGTGGTAGGGAAGCTTGCCAATTAAGCGAGCCTTGGGGGGAACAATATTCGAAGTGACCTCTCAAGAAGTGCTAGTACTTCTTCTTCCTTGATCATTGAAGTCCTTCCTTGAACATAGCCAACACGGCCAATGATGACTTCGGTGACTCCGATGACAAGGTATTCCAAGGTCTATGCCTTGGTCCTAAGCCTTGGAGGAAGCCACTACAAGCCACAAAGTGTCAAGAACCAAACATGCTCACTCTACTCCAATAATAGCAAAAAACTTTTGCTACAAACTGCTCTGCTAATGGTGTGATGTTGATGCACCGTAGTGGATTCCCTTTTGTGTGAGCTTCACAAGGATGCCCTCATAGTAGAAAATGGAGTTGTGCATGATGTGCATGGTACTCTGCACAAACCTCTAGAATATGCTGAAACTACACAATACATGGAGACCTCGAACACATATCTCCTAAGTTTTACAAATGTGGTTTAAACTTTGTCTGTGGCTAACCATGTCACTATATGTTTTATTAAAAAACATATACGAAAGTGTCCAACAACCATTTGCCCTCTCATATGGACACTAATGATTATAGCCTGCTCCTTCTTCATAATGATTAGATGGCCAAGAAGATCTCCACGCCTACAATTTTGAGTAATCATCATATAAACGAATGAATAATGTGCTTATTCATCAAAGTTAGAACAGGAGATGCAAACTCTAAAACTCAAAAAGATTAATGAAAACAAGAGAGAACATTTACAAGGAGAAGTGCAAAGACTCACAAAGTGATGTGACTCCAGAAGGAACCCAAAAAAATGATGCAAGAATTTGCAAGATGCATTACCCTTCCTAAACTTCAATTGGTTAGTCAAAAGTGGTGGCGAACATTACAAATGACTCCTAAAATGATATGAAGAGAGAATCCTCAAGATATTGAGTATATTGGAAGTATGCCTGACCATTTTTCAAGGCTTCTGTTAATAGTTTTGGATGACATTGGTTTTAAGAACAATCTTGAATGTATGATATTTTCCCTTAACCAAGCATGGAGTTCACAGTTATTATAGACATTTGAAGAAGCATTTAAGATATAATTTTTCAGGACACATATAGTTATCATCTCTTCCAAACCCCCCACACTATAAGCAAGATTAGGAACCCATACAGAGAAAATGAAGCTTAAAATATTGCAAGGAATACATGGAAGATATTGATATAGAGACAAGTTCCATGATTCATGAGAACGAAAAATCCAACAAGTGGCAGAAGCACTCTCAATCTTTGATAATATGATTTATTATGGCCATACAAGATTGCATCAAAAATCTTACAAGGGGATTCCATCTTGGACATATGAAGATTTTTGTCAAAGATGACAAGGTTTAGGAGGGAGGTGTGTTGTCAAGTCTCATGGCCAAAAGTGATAGCCACATGTTTTTCTAGAATTTCCATAATTTTGTAGTTTAAAGAGTCCACTTTTATACAATACATATTTTCTTTACATATTTCTATATAGGAGAGAAGAGTCTTCCCAGGAAGAACCCTATAAGGTAACAAGATAGGAATTTAGTTTATTTTCTAGTTTTCCATTTTCGAATTTGCTGTAAAGTAGAATATGAGGGAGCCACTACAAAAGGCTCATCCCCACACTTTAAAAAGAAACTTCTTGTTAATCAGTGAAGAACTTCTTCTTCTTACAAAATTCATACACATGATTTCAACCCACTTTTGAGTATGAATATTGCATGTTCTAATGCTTATGATCTTGAGCATTGCCCCCTCCCCCAACGAGTTGTCTATCATTAAGCTTCTGTTTTGTGATCACCTATCGTGTTTTTAGGAATTTCTTTGCAATTTATGTTTGTGGTTACACTCAATCTAGGAGTTTCTAGCTCAGATATGCTCTATCTTTAGCCAACCATTGCATTATAGATTGTAGCTCTTCTTGTTAACACTTCATTTTGGGCTATCAGATGTGTGATTTAATGCAGAGTATTGAGGGAGATATGGTGATTTTGGTGAGCTATGATATGTCTTCCATTGTTTTCTTTGTTCCATGATCCATTGTCTATCATCCATCAAGTGATCATCTATCATTCATTGCCCATTATCTGTTGTTCTCAGGTCATTCGACCTTGGTTGATTGTTTGCATTTGAAGTTGAAGGTTTGGTTTGATAACTTTACAAGTGGAGCTTAGTAAAAAGCAAGTTCATCTATCTACTTCCAACTACTAACTCCAACAAGATTGAGGTCTACTCTCTTTGGATTGATAATTTACAGCGTATACATAGGTTCTATTACTACTATAGTATATAGAATATTGATCATAGGATAAGGATCCTTAACAAAAGGAGAACTATGGTGTGCGGGAAGAATCGAGGCTAGTTTTTATGACCATTTCCTTGAGAAAAGTGTCGTCTTGTGGAAGGGTGGATAAAAATTAGAGAGCATCTTGCACCTTATATATACATTAGGTGTTAAGTGTGAAACCAAATGACTCAAAAGTTTCGTTGTTTGCGCAATCATCAACCAAAAGAAAAAATATATCCTACTTTAGTAAATCCCACATAATGGGATACTTGATTTGAGATTTATTAGACAAAGTATATGTCCCCCTTGATACGAGACATATGAGAGGGAAACCAAAGAGTTGGGTTTCCTTTTCTACTATTTCCCTTCATGTTTCCAGCTATGGAAAATTGAAGGATTCTTCACTTAAAAAGAGAAATATCGCCACAATAATCCTCAATGGGAGTATTGTAGGTTGTTTTTTTACCGTGTGGAATGACATGAAAGACAAAACGATATGGAAGATATGGGTGACCAAGAATTCAATTATATTTGGAAGAAGCCCGAGAGTGTCCCTCCTTAGTAGCTCCCTCCCAATATTGCACAAAAGAATTAAAGGTTGTAATTGTAAGCTTCATTTTGAGAAACTCATAAAGTCTTGCCTTTCATGCTTTTGACATGACGAGTGAATTCCCCTACCTAGGGGATAAGATGCTTGTTAACATTCTTTTGTATCTATCCCCTTCTTGCTTTTAAATTTCCTTCTCTCTTTATTAGAATTTAAGCATTATCGTTTTTCTTTTTTAAGAGAAGTTGCATAATAGAGTCATACCTTTATCTTTTGTACTTTAATCCTCTCATACTTTGTCTTATTTCCAATTTCCACGTTCATTAGTTAATTGATTGTAACTGAATCATTTGAGTTGTTGAAAAATTTTTCTACGGCGTTAGGATCAAAACCATGTGTAAAGAGATATTTATAAATTTCTTTTAAATTTTGAGCATAAGCTGTCTCATCTATTTGTACATATCCAATCTTCAGGTTCAATCATTTTTTGGAATATTTTTATTCTAACTTTTATGATCTATTTGTTTTGTTGATTATATGTGGAACCTATTAAAATAATGATAGTCCCATCATGTAATGATTGTGTTTATAAGTATAAATTGTACTTGAGGATACTGACTTATTGGTTGGATCATGATTGTGGATGCATGCACAAGAACATAATTCATCTCACTTTGGGAAAAGTGAAGATGTGTTCCCTATTGAGGAGTTTCCAATGTTTGAGGATGATTTCAACAATAAGGATCTTGATGATTAATGTAGTATAATGATTGGTCTATTGACACAGTCTTTTGAATCGAAGCCTACTCCCCCGAGCTTTAACTTTGAAAGTGCTGCGACTGTACAAGTGAATGGGCATAGTACCCATGGGACCCCTCGTATCCCACAAAGTAGGGGTTAGACAAGGTTACAACATTACAACTAATCTAATTGGCCATAGCCATACATGTGCAATCTAGGACCCATACATGTGCAATCCAGGACTTGAACCCTGGACCTCTGCCTCGAGAGGCCAAAGCTCAACCAACTGCCCTATGGGACATGGACTTTTAACACAACCTTCATGATCTCATCCATTGCTCGACTTAACCAAGACATGTGGAACAATTTTTCTTAGTCAATTCAAGCCCCGCTTCTGCACAAGGACTTGAAGAATTCGGAAGAAACCTCCCTTTCTTTGGGCGGATGAGGTGTAACGCTCAGAAATGCAGAAGCGAGTGGCAGTTTAAGGAAAGACGAAATCAAGTATGACAAAGATTTCTAAAGAGGAGACCTTCCATCTGAAAGAATTGGACGAAGCTTTATTGAGGAGGTCATTTTCAATGTTGAAGGAGCTTGAGGAAGCTATTGCCGCAGTAAACGAACTTTTAAGTGTCAAAATAGAAAGATGACGAAAAACAGAGAATTCTTCTTGAATTCAATTCATTGCGCTCAAAGATTATAAAAGATTGTTGATTAAATAAAGTTAGGGATGCACAGCGACTCTATGTTCGGTGTAAGTCATATAAAGTGGAAGTTGAAGTAGCATAGCAAGAATATATGTATTGAGTTTAAGTTGCAAGATATTTCTAGGAGAGTTCTTGCTCATCTGAAAGTATCTTCACACTTTCTACCGGCGTACCTCTCGTACTCACAGTTTTTTTAATTTTTCTCATTGATCTTCAATCATGGTTGGATGTTCATGTTCGTACGTATCAGGGATTTGAGGCATACACGAAATGCCTGTGTATAGATTTTAGTCCTCTCGTAGATTCTTGACATCTGCTACATCCTGTCTTCTAGGCTTCAATACCCTGCAAGTGTATACATAATTCATGTTATATCCAGCGTGTACAATCATTCATCCTCACGTTCTTGAAATGAAAATGGATATAAATACAAAATAATGGTGAGAACACCTTATGTACCTTGACATATACGCAGGATTGAATCCCCTTACAACACATGCATACACCATGTTCCTTTCGTGATAAGTTATATAATGATAGACTCAAGAAGCATTCTGCCAGACTGCTTTTGAAAGATGAGAACGTTTCGTGCGTCACAAGATATGAATATGAATAACTGATGAAGTGAATGCATTGCTAAGCTGCTCAGCTTCTTTGATCTATATGTTATGGCATGCAAACAGCGATAGAGATTCTCTAGCGTTGGTGAACGACCTATTGAGCTGCTAATGAAATTGAAGTACTCACAACAGCCAAATAGACATAGATGACTCCAATACGACGTACCTTCCCGAGCAGACTAAAAATGCCGCCCGCTGGGTCTTAACTACCATTTATATCCATATGAAAGAATCATGGCGTGCAGAGACATCATTAAGTTTCATACTAGCTCTATGAAATACATTTTTTGAAGTACCTTCATTTACTATTCTTTTTATATGTAGAGAAGAAACAAGTCCTTTCGAGTTAATAGCACAGATAATGAAGGATGGAAGTGAGCATCCAGAAATGTGTCTCACCTAGAAAAGCTAGAAGGAACATTAGACATCATTATACTTATTCTTACTGTTTGCCAAAAGACTCTACGATACACAGCAAAACTCACCTAAAGTCTACTCCAAGACTCCAGCATACACATCAGGGCTAGCTCTACTACTCAGATGAGTAGCCCAATCTAAGGAATTCAATCGAGATGCTTCCAAGAGCATGATATCTTCTTGCTTGTGAGCCTTGACAACGGTTTAGCCATTTCTGAATACATATATATCAACCTCTTGTGGCATCTTGCATGGCCCAAAAAGCTTTGCACTTCTTTGAGAGTATGTCGAATGGGTATGGACACGATGGAAGATAATTTTGTTGGATCTGCATTAATACCTTCGCCAGAGAATGGAGAGTACCTTTAGTGACCAAAAATTGACACTTGGCAAGATTCAACTTCAAACCTGTCTCGATACATTGGTCAGAGATCTCTTTGATATTTTCCAAGTGTTGGTGAAAATCTTATGCCATGGCTCTTTCTCCCCTACCTAAGAATATGGAAACCTCACCCATGAAAATGCACAAGAATGTTGTTAACCATTTAACAAGTGTCAAGTAAATTGTGATGCAGGCACATTTTTGAGGCCAAATTCCATGTGGGTATAGAGAGGTGTCTTGCGAAGTGATGATGGAGTCTTGTCCCTATCCTTGGGATGGATGAGAATTTGATTATAACGATTGAATCCATCTAAAAAATTGTTGTGTGTATGTGTGTGTATACATACATAACAAGGTTGTTAGCAACGTTTTCACAATGTCCAAGGCAACGTGTTGCTAATGCGTTAGCAACATCGCAATGTTTGGGCCTAGACGTTGCGAAAACGTTGCGAACCATTTCTTTTTTTTTCATTTTTTTTGGCAAATATAGTAACCTAGATGTATATTATAGTATATACATATATAATATGTATTATGTACTATGTATTATGTTAATTTATGTAATATGTATTGAATATTTATGATTCATTCCAAATTCCCGAATCCCTGTTCACAATGCAGTCATGGCAGATGCACATTGCACATGTATGATGTCACAAATAATCATTATCATTACTCATTCTAAAATTCAAATTCACAATGCACATTCAAGCAACTTACTAGTAACTACTTAGTACTTAGCAATGTTCAAGTTGGAACTTGGCACCAGGCAATTGCATTATTTCAAAAATCAAACTTCAAAGCATGTCATATGACATCAGACAAATACATTAATATATATATATATATATATATATATATATATATATATATATATATATATATATATATATATATATATATATATATATATATATATATATATATATATATATATATATATTTTGGTAACATTGAACAACTATACAACTAGTAACATTGGTAAAACAAACTTCAAAGAATTATGACAAAAACATGTCAAAAAGTCAACCTCATCTCAAAATTATGACACTGGTGACTGTCATAACTCATAAGTGATATGATATATCAGAATCCAAT
>CM035412.1:51072956-51077956 GCA_020310875.1 Ceratopteris richardii | reverse complement strand
TACTCTTGCGGAGAGGATGGGTATCATGGCTCCAGGACAGGCAGGTTTCAAACGCGATTACTCTACCATTGACCACATCTTCACTCTGAGATGCCTGATCGACCAGGCAAGGGTGAGGAAGAGGAGATTATATTGTTGCTTTTTGGACTTCCGCAAAGCATTTGATACCGTTCCGAGGGGACGACTCTTCAGACGACTACTTGATATCGGAGCTCCAGAGGAGATGATATGGGGGATGTACGCCTTATACGAGAGTATGTGGCAGAGTCAGATGTCCAGGGGGCTTATCTCATCCACTTGCTAGCACTATCGGGGTGACGCAAGGGTGCCCTCTTTCACCCACCCTCTTTGGTCTCTACATTGATGAGATAGTGGACTACATACAGCAGTAGGGGGGTGATGGCATTCAGGTACGCGGGTCCATTGTCCATATTCTTTTATACGCTAATGATATTGTACTGGTTTCAGAGTTTGCAGAAGGTCTAGAGCATCATCTACATGGCCTAGATGACTTTTGCAGACAAAGAGGGTTATCTGTGAACCTTGGTAAAACCAAGATCATGATCTTTCATACATCAGCACATGTACGCAGACATAGTTTGTTCACAGAAGAAGGTGGATCGATTGAGGTGGTCGGATCATATGTTTACTTGGGAGTGACATTTACAGCAGCATCAGGGGTCTTCTCTATGTCTCAGGCAGCACGTGGCCTCATCACACGTGGGTATGCAGCACTAGCCTTGATGGAGAGACACTGCCACCAGACATATTTTCAGGAACCCCGCACAAAGGGGTGGCTCTTCGACACTTTGGTTACACCAACGCTCATGTATGGGGCAGCCATATGGGGACCTGGATTAGCCACATCAGTATGGACAGCATTAGAGAGGCCACAGATCCTCATGATTTCTAGACTTATCCGCAGCAAGCCTTCAGTACCACATGATATTATTAGAGCAGAGCTCGCTGCACCACCGATGCTAGTTGAGGCACTATTCCAGACAGTATGCCTATTACACAGACTCCAGAGCATGGATAAAGAGCGCATTGCTTATCGGGCTTTCCAGGCATCACGGGACATGGCATTAGCGGGCGACAACTCCATATGGTATGCACAGACACAAGACTGGCTGGCCCACCACGGCTTTGACATAGACAGGCTACCACCACTACAGTACGACTCACATGCACCCACCTACTCGCTCTCTCACCAGGAGAGGAATAGGATCATTCGGCACGAGATATGGCATACATACATACAGAGGACATGGGTGAGCTCTAGGGATACATTGCCATCGAAAATGCTCTATTACCGTGAGCATTTTCTACATATATCCGACGAGGGCTTCATCGAGATCCCGAGATACATGCAGACATATCTACCCCACCACCTTCGAGTCCTCATTGGGCAACTCCGGGTTTCATCACATCAGCTCGAGATTGAGAGGGGTCGGTCCAGGGGAGTCCCACGTGAGGAGAGGTGGTGCCCAGTATGCGAGACAGAGGTAGAGAGTGAGGAGCATTTTGTTATCAGATGCCCAGCATACTTAGACCTACGAGTACAGTCACTCCAGTCCACACATCAGCCACGGGTGAGTACCCAGCAGACCATTACCAAGTTTTTTCAGCGAGTTGAGCTACATCAGAGTCCATCTATAGGGCTCACGCTCCACTAGGCAGCAGCACAGAGAGCACGGCGCCGACCACGCATGGGCGGATATCATCGACCATGACTATATTAGGAGGATATCTCACGTAAAAGGACAGCCTATGACCACATGATGGAGCATAGGCGTACCACCACCCCCTGGGCTGTCTTCCTTCAGGAGGCACTCAGACCACCCCCCATGTGCCACATACTACACCCACCTCGTCCCATTCACCAGTAGCTAGGGTGCTTTATTCACACTTTTATTCACATTATGGGTCCCCCATGTATTATACGGCCACTATCTGCAGAGTCAGAGCCACGTCTCCCATCCTTTTCTAGCCTTACATAGCTTTGTGTAGCGATATACTTTTTATTTCATTTCATCCTCTACACAGGGTTACTACACTTGTACATGGTTTTTGTCTCATAGGCCAAGTTTGGCTTCCAAAAGACGTTAATACGACTTTCTTTCTTTCTCTCTCTCTCTCTCTCTCTCTCTCTCTCTCTCTCTCTTCCCCCCCCCATGTTCGAGAGCACATCTACTCCCTTGATCCCTCCGCCCCATTGGATACCCTCACCGCCCACTTCTCCTCGATCCTCCACACATCTGCTACTCTCAGCTTCCCATACACCACCCAGAGCACCGCATCCGACACGGATGGGGCATACACCCTAGAATAGATGGTACGATGAGGAGTGTAGACGACTATACCGACATCTCAGAGTACAGAGTATTTTGGGATCCATCACAAAGAGAGAGGCATGACGACAGATGCGAGCCCTCACACGCCGGAAGCGGCGAGCTTTCGAGGTGCGACAGGAGGCAAAGCTGTGTGACCTTCTCATGAGTAGGGATTGCGCCACTGCATGGAGGGCCCTACGCGAGCCACGCCCACCTATGCCCATAGCAGATCCTCAGACTTGGCACACCTACGCCCAGAGGTTATATGACGTCACAGGATAGCCACCATTGCCGATCCCTCCCACACCGCGTCATGTGATATCCACCCTATTCACGGTAGGCATGGTACGATAGGCCATCCATAGGCTACAGCATGGCCGTTCAACAGACCACACAGGACTACAGGGCGAGCACTTTATATACGCAGTCGATGTAGTTTCCCACCTGATCGCCAATCTCTTGAACCGTGCTTTGGTTCAGGGATTACCTGACTCGTGGACTATGCATACCATTGCGCCTATCCATAAGTCTAACGATATGATGGACCTAGGGAACTACAGGACTATTATGATAGGCCACATCCTGCCAAGATCTATGGGGCAGTACTAGAGGCAGAGCTCAGTAAGCACGCTAAGGAAGCTTGGATCAGAGCATATCTTCGTACTTCGTTGCTTGACAGAGAGCGCGAAGGCGAGGAAGCGGAGACTATACTGTTGCTTTGTGGATTTCCGCAAAGCCTTCGACATGGTCCCTCGAGAGAGACTACTACGGAGACTCCAAGAGTTACAGATACCATTAGACATGCTATGGGCCATCCATGCTTTGTATGCACGAGTCACAGGCAGAGTGCGCTGCCCCGGCGGCCTATCAAACAGCCTTGTTAGCACCATTGGTGTGAAACAAGGTTGCCCTTTCTCACCCACGCTCTTTGGTCTCTACATCGACGAGATCACGGACTATATACAGCGAGCAGGAGGGCTAGGAGGAGACCTCGGAGGTACGTCAGTACACATACTATTATATGCTGATGACATTGTCCTGCTTTCAGAGTCACAGGAGGGGCTACAATCAATTTACAGGCACTCGATACCTTCTGCATGGAGAGAGGACTCACAGTGAACCTTGGCAAGACCAAGGTCATGATCTTCCATACCTCCACGACAGTACGCCATCGCGCCTCTTTCACCGAAGCCGGAGGACAGATAGAGGTAGTGGACTCCTATGTCTACTTAGGTGTCACCTTCTCGGGCAGCACAGGGGTATTCTCCATGGCACAGGCAGCGAGAGATAGATTGACGAGAGGCTATGCGGCACTTGCAGGATTGGAGAGACACTGCTTTCAGGCACATTTTCAGGAGGACTAAGGGGTGGCTCTTTGATACTCTAGTGACACCCGCATTGATGTACGCAACGGCAGTATGGGCACCAGGGATCACGGAGGCGATGTGGACGCGGATTGAGAGGCCCCAGGTCACCATGATCTCATGCTTGCTCCACAGCAAGCCCTCCGTTCCACACGACATTATACGAGCCGAGCTTGGCATGCCACCGATGCTAGTGGAGGCCCTCTTTCAACTCGTGACCTTTATTTTGAGAGTCAGAGAGCTCCCCACCACCCGACTCACCAGGCTTGCATTTGAGAGCTCTGGACATTTGGCACAGACAGGGCAAGAGAGAGTATGGTATGCACAGACCTACCGATGGTTAGCAGATCATGGCATGAGCATTACCGATCTCCCCCCTTTTCAGTATGACATCTCTTCCCGCTACATTACCCTCTCTCGTTCGGAGAGGAACAGGATCATCCGTCAGGACCTACTATAGATCCACGTCAGGGAGACATGGATAGCACCACGGGAGCCTCTTCCCACAAAGAGGCAACACTACAGAGAGCACTTCCTCACTGTGATAGCGGATGGTTTCATCCAAAGACCACGATACATTGATACATACATGGCTCCAGCAGAGAGAGTGGCCATTGGGAAGCTCAGAGTATCATCACACCAGGTCGAGATTGAGGTTGGGTGAGCTACACATACCCCCAGGGACGAGAGATTATGCAGGATATGTCGAGAGGAGGTGGAGGATGAGGAGCACTACACATGTAGATGCCAGGCATACGAGGACATCAGAGACCGCTACCCACAGCTCTTTAGGGGGGCCAGAGAGATCAAGGCTTTATTGGAGACGGAGGACCAGCGCCCTCTAGGTCGCTTCCTAGTAGAGCTCCAGCGCCGTCGTGCATCACTTCTCCAGCAGCGGATGGACATACACTTGGCCCCCCAAACTTCTATTACAGATTTTTTCAGACCCATAGCCACCCGAGGACCCAGCTCGACGCAGGGTGTCACATTACAGAGAGCCGATGAGCTTAGACAACAACGTCGACGACTGAGACCCCCACTCCGGAGAGCCCATCCCCACTAGAGAGAGATTCAGGCGATTCACGCAGGCCATGACATGGAGATACGGAGACGTCAGCAGCGCACCCATGTGGATCTCGATCTGCAGAGCATTTTTGAGGATCGCCACGATGCCTTAACCCACCGATACACGATATCTTACACCCACTCTAGGCACTTTGAGCGTTATGACACTACCGAGCCTCCCCTCCCTATGCATATCATATTTGTATATCACCTATTGAGCATATAGAGTGCATACCCA
>CM035412.1:51065456-51067956 GCA_020310875.1 Ceratopteris richardii | reverse complement strand
CAATGCAGACTTTTCTACCAAAAAAGCCTTGCATCTATCTTTAGTGAATTGAAAAGAGAAAACTTTCCTGACTAAAGAAGAAATCCTATGTTTTAAATCATTCAAATCTAACTTTGTATACAAAGTGGTGAAGTCAAAAGTTTGAAGCCCCAAAGGAACAAATTTTTCTTCTAAAGTTCTTGAAGAGTTCAGACTTTATTACACAAATAACACCTAGTAAATTATCTAAAATCCAACTAGAGGAAGTTGGCACATCTACATCTTTGAGTAATTCCTTCCAAATATCATGAATAGTAAGTAAAATGGCTTTAAAACAATTGCTTAACCATTTGGAAATATCTGTGAGAGAAGTATTACAAGATGCAGCTATAAATCTCGGTTTGATGGGGTTCTTATGGAATTTCAAAACTGTATGTAAAAATGGTAAATTTTGATACAATTTGATACTAAGATTTACAAAAATTTTGATGACTTGAAGTAACTTCTCGAGAAGAAACATTGCAAAATTGATATGTAGAGGAGCGAGTTTCTTTCATAAGGCACTCTACATAAAACTTTTTACAAGTTAAAACAAAATTATTAGGACATTTATCCACATAAGAAATCACAAAGTTTCTACGAAATTTTTTTAGTGAAGTCAGATCATTTATGGATAAGCTATCTAATGAAGGGGAATTCCTCTCTAAAGTTAAATCAACCTTCATACAAACTTTCTTCATTCCACTGATTTCTAATGTGTAAAAATTCCACGAATATCTAAAGATTCTTCAAATTTTAGAATGAAATTATCAATGCCCTTTTCTATATCTTTAAAGATGCAAGCATCCTTAGAGGTATGAAGTCTATATTTTGTTCCTCTGGAAAAAAGTTCTTTCAAACTACTAGTAGGAAGAACAGAACAATCGGAAGAAACTATATGACCCAAATCCTTATTTACGAAAGAGGAAAAGGAACCATTATTGCAACAACAAGATCTTCTAAAAATTGACAATCTATCTTGCTCCTTCATATTTCTTCCAATATCATTGTAATTGAAAGATTTTTGACCCAAAGTTTTCAAATATTTGTATATAACCAAAGGATGGACCCAAAGTTTTCTAACATAAGAAGGAAGAGATTCTATCACTTCTTTTGATTTCAAAATAGAGTTCAAACCAACTTTATCTATTTCTGGAGAAGTAAAGATAGCAATCAGTAAAACTCTTCTTGAAATCAAAGGATTATGAGAAGCACAAGAGTATTTTAGAAATTTGGATATGAGAATGCGAAGTTGAAAACTATGGGACTTTCTAAGACATAAATCCTCGTGAGGAAAATTTTCCAAGATATATAGAAGTTTAAAGAGGACTCTTTTGTTATACTTCTCTTGCATAATTCTATCCAAGAAAATTAATCTTCTTTTAAAATCACTAAACTTAAGAGATTGATCATCCAAAGAGCTAAACAAATGTTCATTAGGAGATGATGATGGGAAAACCTCGTCACAAGAGTTTAATCTATAGCAAGAACTAAGGAACCTATGGGGAGAGGAAACTAAAACATTAATATTACGATGTGGAACCCAAATTTCTGTATGTGGAGAAGATTGGATGGTTGAGGAAAGTTTTGGGTGGCTACGCCATAACATAGGAATTTTCTTATTGATAGATCTACTCTTACAAAGGCTTGATTTTCCTTTTAAATTGAAGCCTTTAGGGAAGAAGGTATATAAAGTTCCCATCCAAAATAACTCTTGTTAAAACTACTTTGTAAAACTCTTTAGAGTTTCTAAAATTACCTTCTATGTGTTCAATAGGAAAACAACGAAACGATTCAAAACCATATTTTGCTATGGATGCATAAAGAGGTTTTACTTTTTCAATTGAAATTCTTTTGGAATGAATTTTCCTAGCTTCTCTAACATGCTCTTGAAAACGAATAAATGCAGTCCTAAAAGTTTGACCAACATATAAAAGTGAACTATCATAAATATTATAGATTACATAAATAACTTGTGAACAATGAATTAGACTTAATGGGTTATCTTCATGCAAATGCTTTTTTCTTAAACACCTTAAATGAAGAAGAGCTTTTATTGAATTATTGGTGTAATGAGTATTAACTAAAGCAGTTTTGAAAGAAGACCAATGGATACAACCATTATCTAAGCAATGCAAAGAATTTAAATTAGATCTAGCTAAGAATTCGAACCTTTCTCTTCCACTACTATGAACATGATAAGGAACAAGATTTGAAGAAAAGGTTGGAGCATGTACCTGGTCAAAATTAAAACTCGAAGCCACTGAATAAGTAGTATGAGAAATGTCTATAGTCAGGCCAAAAAATCAGATCAACCCCCCTATAGGCCAAAGATCCTAGGTTAGAGAAAGTGCTAACTACACTTTCCATTTGTGTTGTACGGCTGCCGCGAAGTAGTGGGGCCCTTAAGTAAGGCCGCCTCTTACACTCGAGAGATCATCAACGAAACGTGGAGTCAAGTGCCCGTGATCCTTTGCTATAA
>CM035412.1:51052956-51057956 GCA_020310875.1 Ceratopteris richardii | reverse complement strand
GTTGTGATACCATCGAGCCTCCCCTCCCTATCATAGTTGCATCGCAACGCGTTGCGAACGGTCCGCAACTTCGCCACCGCAACTTCGCAACGTTGCGACGTTGGCAACGCGTTGCTTATCCTTCATTTTTTTTTTACCCAAAAAATACCAAAATAGATATTTCTCTTAGGAGGGATAAGAAAATATCTAGAATCTTATCCAAAATCTTCAATACATGCAATCCAAAAAATGTGGAGAATGAGGCAGATATAGAAAGCTTTAGAAGAGTAGAGATTCATTTATGTACAATTTTCTTTTTGGGTCTTTTCATCTTCCAATAGATTGATACTTTGGATTTCCCATGTTCTTCTTGTAATGCACTTTCACATCTTGGACAAAAGTTTCATCTTTGGTTTTCAAAGCCAAGGGTACTCTTCTATAATGATTGATCTGACTATTGACATAAGTGTAAATGATAAATCATGTAATGACTAGTTTAGATTCAATAATCTATGTTATGTATGTCTTATACTACAATTTATGATATATCTAATCATATCCCACCTTACATATGCCAGAATATTCAAAATATTAAAAAAAACATATATGTAAATTTTGAAAAATAAATCACTTTATCGCAACTCCTAGCTCCAAACGTTGCCCTCGTTGCTAACCCGTTGCTAACCTGTTGCCGTTGCCGTTGCTAAAACGTTGCTTTCCACTATGCTCCCTATGCATATCATATTTGTATCTCACCCATTGAGCATATAGAGTGCATACCCATAGCACCCCCACACCCTTGATGCCAGTTACTATCCACCCCTTTTATACCCGTTTGCGGTACTCACACTTTATTTTCCTAGGTGGTGCAGAACGAGCTTGAGACTAAGAAAGATGGATGGGTCGAGGTTGTCAAAAAGAACCTTCGACAGGAGGCAAAGAAGAACAACCACCATGAGGAGATCCACATAGTGCATACCACCATTGAGGAGGAGCGGATGCGACAGGCCCGCAGGCTCAATGTTCGCGTCTCCGGCCTCACAGAGACAGACGGATCACCAGAGCAGGACGGGCGTCGCTTGTGCACATTACTTGGATACCGCGCGGATGAGCCTCTCCCCTTCACCAGAGTATGGAGAGAAGGACGGGACACCACACGGAGCAGAGCACTTATCCTTCAGTTCTCAGATGAGGCCAGGAGGAGAGACTTTCTCAGACGACGGGCGGTACTACGCACTACACCGGGCACCCCCATCTATTTGGATGACGACCTCACACGGATGCAGGTAGAGCACAGACGGGCATGCATTCCACGTGTCCTCCAGGCCAGACGAGAGGGACATCGTGCCCTCTACAGAGACGGTCGGATCATCATTGATGGACGGCCCATTGACTAGGGATTCGCGGCCTATGAGACAACACAGCAGGAGGTGCACATTGCAGTCTGGAACTGCAATGGATCTTTATGGACACATCCAGGGCGCCTCGAGGAGGTGATGGAGGGCAGAGACATTATCTTCTTGACAGAGACACAAGAGAGCCCAGGGAGGAGCCTACCGAGGATTGAGGGCTATATGTGGGAGTCAGCTCACCGCCGCAGGATGAGACAGCACACCACACGAGGATCGGGAGGAGTAGCCGTGCTCTATAGACAGTCGTTACAGCACAGGGTAGGTGGTAGCCAGAGACCCAGAGGCACGTTTCATGTGGATACGCTTGCAGCTATCAGAGGAGAGAGCAGCGTACTTCGCCGTATGCTATATTGCACACACTTCCTCGCAGCAGCATACGAGAGGCGAGAGAGGTCACTTCAGCCCACACATCAGCCACGGGTGAGTACCCCGCAGACCATTACCCAGTTTTTTCAGCGAGATGAGCTACATCAGAAAGGCCCATCTATAGGGCTCACTCTCCACCAGGCAGCAGCACAGAGAGCACGGCGCCGACCACGCATGGGCGGATATCATCGACCACGACTATATCAGGAGGATCTCTCACGCATCAGGACAGCCTATGACCACATGATGGAGCATAGGCGTACCACCACCCCCTGGGTTGTCTTCCTTCAGGAGTCACTCAGACCACCCCTGATGTACCACATACTACACCCACCTCCACCCATTCACCAGTAGCTAGGGTGTTTTATTCACACTTTTACTCACATTATGGGTCCCCCATGTATTAGGTGGCCACTATCTGCAGAGTCAAAGCCACATCTCCCCAGCCTTTACCAGCCTTATATAGCTTTGTGTAGCGATATACTTTTTATTTCATTTCATCCTCTACACAAGGTTACTATACTTGTACATGGTTTTTGTCTCATAGGCCAAGATTGGCCTCCAGAAGACGTTAATATGACTCTCTCTCTCTCTCTCTCTCTCTCTCTCTCATGCAATGAGTTCCGGTTCATGCCTGTTCAGATTAGGGTTTCGTGCCTCCTATCCAGAGCCACTCACCTGAACCACCTTGGGGCAGAGAGGGAATATGAAACCCTAGCACTTCTCTCTTCCCCCTAACCCTAACCCAAACCCTAAAAGAAAACCCTAGAGTTTTACCCTAACCCGAAACTCTCTCTCTCTCTCTCTCTCTCTCTCTCTCTCTCTCTCTCTCTTTCTCTCTCTCTCTCTCTCTCTCTCTCTCTCTCTCTCTCTCTCTCTCTCTCTCTCCCCCCCCCCTCTCCCTCCCTCCCTCCCTCTCTCTCTCTCTCTCTCTCTCTCTCTCTCTCTCTCTCTCTCTCTCTCTCTCTCTCTCTCTCTCTCTCTCTCCCCCCCCCCTCTATGGCTCCCAAGTTGGAGGAACAGCTGGCCACCTTAGAGCATATCCTCCAAGAGTTAATAGGAAAACAGAAGAAAGAAGGAGATTCTGCAGCCCATACCACCATTCACTTTAGACATGAGCTAGCACATACTATAGCTCCCATGTTCGAGAGCGCATCTACTCCCTTGATCCCTCTCCCTCATTGGACACCCTCACCACCCACTTCTCCTCGATCCTTCACACATCCGCTACTCTCAGCTTCCCATACACCACCCACAACACCGCACATTCGACACGGTTGGGGCATACACCCCAGAATAGATGGTACGATGAGGAGTGTAGGGGACTATACCGACATCTTAGAGCACAGAGTATCTTGGGATCCATCACAGAGAGGGAGGCACGAGGACAGATGCGAGCCCTCACACGCCGGAAGCGACGAGCTTTCGAGGAGAGACAGGAGGCAGAGTTGTTCGACCTTCTCATGAGTAGGGATTGTGCCACCGCGTGGCGGGCACTACGTGAGCCACGCCCACCTACACCCATAGCATATCCTCAGACTTGGCACACCTACGCCCGAAGGTTATATGACGTCCCAGGACAGCCACCATTGCCAATCCCTCCCACACCGCGTCCTGTGATATCCACCCTCTTCACGGCACGCATGGTAAGACAAACGATCCATAGGCTAGAGCATGGCCGTTCAGCAGATTAGAGCACAGAGGGGATATTACACACGCACAGGCACAGCGTCGCATGCAGAGCCTTACTCGCTGCAAACGGCGAGTTTGGGAGGAGAGACAGTACAGGGATATTTATCATTTACTCATGAGTCGAGACAGTGCAGTGGCATGGAGACATTTGAGAGAGAGGAGACAGCAGACACCCATCCGAGACCCGAGCACTTTGCATAGCTATGCACAGAGCCTATATGAGATCCCAAACCAGCCCCCCATTCCCATACCACAGAGCTCACAGCCTACTACATCTTACTTCTTCACACCCACTATGGTGGGACGCGCTATTTCCCATCTACAGCATGGTAGGGCCCATGACCTTTTCGGCTTACAGGCTGAGCACCTCATCTACGGAGGCACGACCCTTGCACCGCTCATTGCCCACCTCTTCAACCGTGCACTAGTTGAAGGGTTCCCTGACTCATGGACTTAGCACACCATAGTGCCCATTCATAAGTCAGGAGATACTATGGATCCAGCTACATACCGGACGATCATGATTGGCCCTATATTGGCCAAGTTATATGGGGCGGTACTAGAGATTGAGTTGAGTACTCTCGCTGAGAGGAAGGGTATCAGGGCTCCAGGACAGGCAGGCTTCATACGAGATTACTCTACCATTGACCACATCTTCACTCTGAGATGCCTGATCGACCAGGCAGGGGTGAGGAAGAGGAGATTATATTGCTGCTTTGTGGACTTCCGCAAAGCATTTGACACCGTTCCCAGGGGACGACTCCTCAGACGACTACTTGATATCGGATATGGGGGATCTACGCCTTATACGAGAGAGTGTCAGGCAGAGTCAAATGTCTGGGGGGCTTATCTCATCCACTTGCTAGCACTATCAGGGTGAAGCAAGGATGTCCTCTTTCACCCACCCTCTTTGGTCTCTACATTGATGAGATAGTGGACTACATATAGCAGCGGGGGGGTGATGGCATTGAGGTACGCGGGTCCACTGTCCATATTCTTTTATACGCTGATGACATTGTATTGGTTTCAAAGTCTGCAAAAGGTCTGCAGCATCATCTACATGGCCTAGATGACTTTTGCACACAGAGGTTTATCTGTGAACCCTTGTAAAACCAAGGTCATGATCTTTCATACATCAGCACAGGTACGCAGACATAGTTTGTTCACAGCAGCAGGTTGACCGATTGAGGTGGTCGGATCATATGTTTACGTGGGAGTGACATTTATAGCAGCATCAGGGGTCTTCTCTATGTCTTAGGCAGCACGTGACCGCACCACACGTGGGTATGCAGCACTTGCCTTGATGGAGAGACACTGCCACCACGCATATTTTCAGGAGCCCCGCACAAAGGGGTGGCTCTTCGCCACTTTGGTTACACCAGTGCTCATGTATGGGGCAGCCATATGGGGACCAGGATTAGCCACACCAGTATGGACAACATTAGAGAGGCCACAGATCCTCATGATTTCGAGACTTATCCGGAGCAAGCCTTCAGTATCACATGATATCATTAGAGCAGAGCTCGCTGCACCACCGATGCTAGTTGAGGC
>CM035412.1:51035456-51042956 GCA_020310875.1 Ceratopteris richardii | reverse complement strand
ATGGTTAGAGGAAGGACAAATAAGAAGAGTAATTATGCACAGAGGAATAAGAGTAAAAGCAGGGAAAGGGGGAATAACAGCAAAGGCAAAAGCAACGATGTGACATGCTATCAGTGTGGCAGGAAAGGTCACAAGAAATCCGATTGCCGCTATTACAAAGCAGAGCTTGAAAGGAAGAAGAATTCTGGAGATAAGAAGAAGGACAGGAAAGAAGACAAGATTGATGCACAGGACAGCCAAAAGGACAAGGAGAAGGCCAATGTGGGTTCTAGTGTAGTCATAGAGGAGCTTTCAGATGCAGAGGACATTTTATGCGCAACTTTATCAGCGGATGACACTCATGCATTTGATCCTTCTCTAAATGTTCATGCACAGGACATGTCAATCACTAAGAGTGATGTCATAGATGCTTTGCTGACCGTCAATGATGCATTGGCCCAGACTTGGATAGTAGATTCTGGTGCTTCATTCCATGTGACTCCTATCAAGGAGTGTTTTTCTACTTTTATTGCAGGCAACCATGGCCATGTATACCTTGGAAACAATCATGCATGTTCCATTGAGGGTATTGGCATAGTGCATTTCGCTACAAATGGCACTAATGAGCTGGTCTTGCATAATGTGCGTTATGTACCAGGGATCAAGAAGAGCTTGCTTTCTATGGGTCAAATGGATTTGCATGGTTATAGCATTCTCTTTGAGAAAGGATCATGGAAAATGACTAAGGGTTCAAGGCTGATTATGAAAGGCACAAAGAAGGGAACTCTCCATTGCTTGCATAGAAAGGCCTTATCAGGCAAGTTTATTGCATTGGCTGAAGTTCACTCCCATATGGAGTTGTGGCATAAGAGACTTGGCCATATGAGCCAAAAGGGTCTCACTAGGCTTTGTAGCTTAAAGAAGCTTGATGCTAAAGGCACAAAGCTTGATTTTCGTAATGAATGTCAGAATGGAAAGCAAGTGAAACATTCCTGTTACTCTGGTGTGTCTCGTAAGTCTTGTGTACTTGATCTTGTTCATTCCGATGTATGTAGCATGCTCACCAAATCTATGGGGGATGCTTTGTATTTCATTTCCTTTGTTGATGATTTCTCTAGAAAAATTTGGGTTCGATTGCTTAAATCAAAGGATGAAGCATTTGCTGTGTTTAAGTGTTTTCATGCATTTGTGACCACCCAAACAGGTAGAAAGCTGAAATGCTTGAGTATGGACAATGGTGGTGAGTTCACAAGTGCTGAATTTAAGAAATTTTGTGAAAATTTGGGCATTAAGGGGGAGCTTACTGTTCCATACAGCCCCTCTTCTAATGGTGTGGCTGAACGTTACAATAGGACACTTTGTGAGAGGGTGAGATGCATGCTGTCCACAGCTAATCTCCCTCATGGATTTTGGGGAGAGGCACTCAAAACCGCAGTACATGTGTGCAATAGATCCCCTCACATGTCTTTAAAAGGTGACATCCCTGAAGAGGTTTGGTCTGGCAAACCTGCTTCATATGATCACTTACGTGTCTTTGGCTGCGAGGCGTTTGTGCATATAAGACCTGAGCTGAGAAACAAACTTGATGCTAAGTCCATTAAAGGCCTCTTCATGGGATATGGTGAAGAAGGTGAAATGAGCTACAGGATTTGGATACCTTAGTTCAAGAAGGTCGTACGCAGCCGGGATGTTGTTTTTAATGAGGCAAGGCTGCTTCAAAACAATTGTGCCTCAAAAGATGACCATAAAAGGGTAAGATTTCAGCATGACCAGCCACCTGTTAGGCCCAATTTTGACCCTCAGGATGCACCACAAAGGACTGAAAATGTTGATGATCCAGTGGTTTTTGAGCCAAAAGATATTAGACAGCAAAATGAGGCTCCTGAAGGGCATATGCAGCCGAATAATAATGCTGAAAATGGTGCTGGAAACAATGGACAGCAGCCTAATCATAATGATTTGATCATACCACCTGATGTAGACCCATTGCCTGACAATGTGGAACATTGGGTGAGAAGATCTACTCGTCTTAGAAGGAATGTGAGTAGATTTGATACTTCATTGCATTACATTTTGTTGACAGATGAAGGTGAGCCTCTCATATACAAAGAGGCAAAGGCATGTGAACACAGCAGCGAGTGGGAGCTTGCTATGCAGGAAGAGATTAAAGCTTTGCATGCTAATGATACTTGGGATTTGGTTGAATCACCCAAAGAAAGGAAAACCATTCCTAACAAATGGGTGTATAAAATCAAAACAGTTGATGGAAAACCCAAGTACAAAGCAAGGCTGGTTGCAAAGGGATATGCCCATACCAAAGGCATAGATTTCTAAGAAGTACTCTCTCCTGTGGTGAAAATGACCACTTTGCGAGTGTTATTTGCAATAGTAGCTGCTCTTGATTTGGAATTAGACCAAATGGATGTACATACAGCTTTCTTGCATGGTCATGTTGATGAAGAGCTTTACATGAAAAAGCCAGAGGGGTTTGTTATTCCTGGAAAAGGAACATTTGGTATGTAAGCTCAATAGAAGTTTGTATGGGCTGAAACAAGCTTCTAGACAATGGTACAAGAAGTTTGATGCTTTCATGCTCAAACAAGGGTATAAAAGAAGCCATGCTGATCACTGTTTGTATCCGAAAACTGATGTAGATGGAAGACCTATTATTCTTGTCTTATATGTTGACGATATGCTGATTGTTGGTAAAAAAAGAGACACCATTGATGCTCTTAAACAGCAGCTGAAATCTGCTTTCTCAATGAAAGACCTTGGGGCAGTAGAGCATGTCCTTGGAGTGAGGATTAGAAGACAAAGGGACCAGCACATATTGTATTTGTTGCAGGAAAAATACATTGAAAAGGTGCTGGACAGATTTAACATGGCTGATGCAAAGCCTCTTGGAGTGCCATTGCAGCCATATGTTAAAGTTTCCAAGGAAGATTGTCCCAAAACACAAGAAGCAATCAATGACATGCAAAATGTGCCTTATGCTTCAGCTTGTGGCTCACTTATGTATGCTATGGTTGCAACTAGGCCTGACATTGCCCATTCAGTGGGAGTTGTGAGCCGGTTTATGACTAATCCAGGCAAAGCTCATTGGAAAGCAGTAAAGTCCATTTTGAGGTACTTGAAGGGAACCAAAAAAATGCATTTGCTATGGCAAAGATCCATTGGAGCTGAAAGGCTTTTGTGACTCTGACATGGCTGGTGATGTGGATACACGTAAATCCACAAGTGGATATATATTCACTCTTGCAAGAGGTGCCGTTTCATGGTGCTCAAGGTTGCAAAAGAATGTTGCTTTGTCCACTACAGAGGCTGAATACATTTCAGCCACTAAGGCTTCCAAGGAAGCCATATGGTTGGCACAATTATGCAGTGAGTTTGGCTTGTCAAACAAGGCACCTATGCTTGGCTGTGATAGCCAGAGTGCCATATGTTTGGCAAAGAATGGCATGTTTCATGCACGCACTAAGCATATTGATGTGTGATATCACTTCATTCGAGAAGTGCTTGAGGATGGCCTTATCACACTTGTTAAGGTTCATACATCGCAGAATCTTGCAGATGTTTTCACTAAGTGCTTGTCTAAAGCACAACATGAGCTATGTATACAGATGGTGGGAGTCACGTAGCTTAAAGGCGTCATTTATGCCTTTTAAGTGGGAGGTTGTTGGGTAAAGGTCCTAAATGACCCCCTTACTTGTACACATTTGTATAGGCCTTTTATAAGGCTTGATGTACTCATTATTTATTCTTTTGGCCAAGTTCTATGTGAACTTGGCCAGGTCCTATAAAAGTGAACTCAAATAAACTTAGGGCTCACTTCTTTCTTTAGTAAAGCCCCCAAACAACCTGCTCCTCTCCAAATTCGAATTTCTCTCTCTCCATCTCTGTCTATCTGCTGCGTGGGCTGCTCCTTGCACCTCAAGCCCTTCTACTCAACCAAAGGGGGTATTACCACATCTTCTTCATCACTTGAGCACATCTCCTCAGCTCAACAGGGGTGCGGTGCCCTCACTGCGCCTCTTATGCTGAAAATATGTGTCATGCCTTTTGGTTATGTCCACACATCCAAAGGTGGTGGAATGCTCTTTTTTTATTTCCCATTTGGGATGTAAAGCCCACTAAGTTTAACTGTACTTTTCTACTCTTCACTTATGTGCATAATGCTGTAAATTGGTCCATCAATAATGCTAAGGATTGGATAAGAAAAAGATTTGTTCTTTTGTTGCTTCGCAATATCTGGATGTTCAGGAACTTCAAAATGTTTAGAAACAGGGGATCGGCGCCAACCTTCTCCTGGCAATACTGCAAGACACTGCTTTGGTTGGATGTACAAGGCATGCCTTCTGCTGATAAAGTCTGCATAGTCTCGATGTTAAATAGGATATGATCGATTGCTTCTGATAAAATGTATTTCACTGCTGAGTAGGGATTTGATGGATAGGGAGTAGGGAGAATAGGGAGTAGAATCTCCCTGCTTACTCTTGTACATTCTTATTCTTCAATGCAATAAAGTGTGGATTCCCAAAAAAGAGAGAGAGAGAGAGAGAGATAGATATAGATATAGATATATTTGTGTATCATAGTTGCAATGCAATGCATTGCATAGCTCTACAACGTATGCAACGCAATGGCTTTTCAAGGTAGGGATCTTGCCTTGTCTGCATCCAAGGAAGAGACATGGAAGTGAATTCTTCAGGGTCAAAGTTATCAGATTGAAGTGGGAATGGGGGCTTAAGAAGAGTGAAATAGAGAGCTTTTTTGCATGTATAGTTCTTGGCCCGAGTAGGAGACCATCATGATCGTGAGAAAAAAAATCTAGATCATGGCTTGCACATTATTCTCATGTTCTTTTTGAAAGAGAGAGTGAATCTATTTCATAAATAATTATTGAATGAGTAAGATAAGGAATCCTACCAAAAAAAGAGATCCCCCAAAAGTAGAGGTACAAGATGATTGGAAGGTCATAAATGAAGATGTAATGTGGAAAAGGTGAGGATTCTAGAATTCATTGAGTTCTGCATTTGAAAGGTCTTTGAATTTCAGGCTTGACTTTGGGTGAGGCTTCAAGTGAGATCTTGGGCAAGGCCCTGAAGAGGTGTGTGGAGGGCGAGGCATTGGTCAATGCCTTAGGTGAGGCCTTGGGTGAGGAGTTTGATGAGGGCATGAGCAAAGACTTGGACGAGTTATTGAGCAAGGTCTTGGATGAGACCCTCAATAAGGTCTTCAACGAGAGCTTTGACGAGGTCTTGGAAGAGGCATTGGATGAGACCTTGGGAGAGGCAATGGTCTTGGAGAAGGCCTTGGGCAAGACCTTGGATGAGGCATTCGCCAAGGCTTTGGGCAAGGTCTCAGAAGAGGCCTTGGGCAAGGCTTGGATGAGGCCTCGGGCAAGGCCTCAGACAAGGCCTTGGAAGAGGTCTTGGATGAGGCTTTGAGCAAGGCCTCAGATGAGGCTTTGATCAAGGTCTTAGATGAGGAATCGGACAAGATCTTGGATGAGGTCCTCTACAAGGCTGCAGACAAGTGGAATCTTGACTTTTGACTTCGAGTATCTAGATGAAGCTTGATGATTCAAGTGAATCTAGACTCAAGATGAACCTAGATAAAATTTGAGGCATCAAGATTTTCATACTTAGTGGCTTGTGCAACCTAGTCTTCCAATCATTCCATTAGACATGCCAAAATTCTAGGGTAGCACAACCATTATGTTAGTGAATTAAGCATTAAACCAGTGCATGAAGCATACGTCAATAAGAACTAATACAAAGAGTTGGTTAGATGAAGATGTCACAAGGTTGCCAAGGCTCTAGAAGAAGAGGGTGACCCTCCAATGACCCACTTAGGCCATAAACAACATTCTCTTGCCCTATGTTTCGGATGCACCTTGGATCATTCAGCCAAAAACCTAGCTCTATTCACGCTGGTAGCTCTTGGCAAATGGAAGCCTCTATTTGTCCTTGTGTCATTCCCACTATTCTAGCCTTCTTGCTTTAAGAAGGCAAGCTTTTCTCTTCACGTCTGCTATGGCTTTCAACTTTGTTATGGCAGTCCAAAGGTATGGATGGCATACATGGGTGATCTGATCCCAGTCTTGTGATTTGGAAAAGCGCATAGCTGAAGCCTGAACCCATGTCCAAATCAGTAGGATACAAAAGAATTATACTTAATTATTTTTAAAAAAATTCAAAAATTACAAAAAGTGCACTACAGATATGCAATGCAAATGGCCACATAACTCGTATGCTGAGCAATGGCACATGCAATGCAGCTCTGCTATTGGATGTATCAAAAACGCTATCCTGGCCTCAGCCTCTAATTCTGTAGAGCTTCCTATCTCAATGTTGTGCTGGTGTACGGATGTGCATATCTGCTACACATACAATTAGAGGGGAAAGGCATTCATGTAGAGTACGAGCCTGTTGGAAAAATGCAACCTTTAAGATATTAATTTCATTACTTTTTATAATCGACCAATAAAATTAATATCTAATGAGCTTCATTTAGTAAACATTTTGGAATCAAACTTAATTCTGGAAAATTAAGCATGTTTGATAATTACCTTGATGTTTTTTCCGTGACATTTGGTATTTCGAATTTCTCAAATGGTGAAATTCCTTCCTTGTACATGTTTCGAACTCTTTTTATTGAATTCTCATGCTTTTTATAATAACACATTTTATTTGTTTGATCGTGTTTTATGCTGAAAATTTCACAGCAACAAGAAACAGCATTTTCAAATTAGAACTGTGAGCAAATATTTGTGCCTGCTTACTTATTATCTTTGTTCACACAATTATCATCCTTTTTTCAGTTTTTCCAAGGGCTTGGGAGGAAAAACCATTGTGCAGTAAGGAAAAGCAAGTACTCATAATTCGATAGTTAGCTTTAGTCTTAATCCCTGATAAAGGGAAGCAAATGGCCAGCTGAAAGTGAATGGAAGTGAAATTTCTTAAGCAGTATTTTGCAACAGAAAGCGCAGACATTGAATTGAACCAAGAAGTGTGGATCAAAGAAGCCATCTTTCAAACCAGGACAGTGAGGAGCATGCAGCAAGCAGTTTTCTTAATTGTCAAACCCAGAAAAGTCATTGTGGAGCTAAAAAAAATCTACCATACAAGTTTATAAACTAGTTGGGAAGGATATAGAAAAGAAAAATCACTGGTTATTGGATCTATTGATGTCTCTAACTTTCAACCTTGACTCTTTTTCAAATTTATCATAGACCACTGACCACATGAATGCATGGCACAGAAAGAACCAATACAAGTGTCAATAAGGCCACACTATCAAAATACATTCAGGTATATATGCCACATCATATACATATGGTCATTGGACAACTTAGGGTGTCGTCACATAAGCTAGAAATCGAGAGAGGCCGAGCTAGAGGGATACCCAGAGGAGCGTGTATGTCTGACATGCCAGACAGAGGTGGAGAGCGAGGAGCAATTTGTTATCAAATGCCCGACATATGCAGACCTCGGAGTACAATTCCAGATAGAGGGCTCA
>CM035412.1:50982956-51025456 GCA_020310875.1 Ceratopteris richardii | reverse complement strand
ACACCCTGGTCAACCACAATGGTGGGTTCTTGCCTTGGGATGAGGTATCTACATGTGACAGAAATGGGGAAATGAGCAACTTTGGGGTGTCTCTATACTTGCCTTGATTGATTAGCTAGATAGTAAACAAACAAAGGTTGGAATAAATAATCACTCAAAATTGCAAGGGAGACAAATTTCAGAAACTGTTGGTTCAAAGCTCCCAAATTGTGTGTCAAGCCTGAAACAAAAGTAATCTACAGAGCAGCAGCAAGTAGTCTACATATAGAAGACGTTAGCAGATACAAATAAGGCGGTAGACACAAACACGGGACAGCATAGAGCTGTTGTATACAAGTCTACAAATAAAAGGGCAGACCAATACCAAAGGAATAGGCAAGCAAATACAAATGAACTGAGTCGATAAAGCTATATACCAAGAAGATGCCAAGTCAGTAGATTGTCTAGTAGCTAAGACCAGCTTAATCCAGCAGCTTAGTCCAGCATGATCTGCAAATGGTCTATGGGCCACTCCCCCAAACAACTGTCCAGCACGAACTCCTAGACCAAGGTCCAGGATGTAGTGCAGCAGCATAGTGCCCAGAAACAGTTTGGCCGTTTCTGGGAAACGGACCGGCCCAGAAACGGCGCTTTTCCAGAATTTTTTTTTAAGCCTTTTGGCCTATTTTGCTTAGCCTTATCGATTCAGAGACTGCCCAGTGCTGCCTGCACGAACTCTTCAGTCCTTCCGCTTGGGGGGGGGGGCGCAGGGGGGGGGGGGGGAGAGAGAGAGAGAGAGAGAGCTACCTATTATGGAAGTATTATGAATGTATGTCATTATACATGTGTATGTAATATGTATATACTATATACTATATATAATATAGTATTATGTATATAGTATATACTAATGACTATAAATGTATGAGTGCATGTGTGTGCATTGTAATTTGTGTGTGTATGGAGCAAGTGTGTATGAGTGCATGTGTGTGTATGAAGCAAGTGTGTATGTGCCCATTGTGTGTGTATGGAGCAAGAGTGTATGAGTGCATGTGTGTATGAGACTTGAGTGCATTGTGTGTGTATGAGTGCATGTGTGTGCATTATCTATCATCTATGGGAATCGCAATAATGTATGACATGCACTATATAGTATGTAGGCAGTAGTTACTAGTATCATGTATGTAGTGACTAGTCATATGTATTATGAAATATGTATGTACAATGTTACATGTACATTATAATTCAGTGTGTGCATTTGTAGCATCTTATGTATATATATATATATATATATATATATATATATATATATATATATATATATATATATATATATATATATATATATATATATATATATATATATATATTCATATTTTTATCGTTTCCATCGTTTCTCGTTTCCTGCCGTTTCCAAATTTTTGAAAACTCCGAAACTCCATTTCCGGCCAGTCCGAACCGACCGTTTCCAACCGTGTTGGGCACTATGTGCAGCAGAGAAGTCCTCCTTGACCAGAAAGAATGAAGTGGAGGCTTGAGAAAAGAGCTTGCTGCTTGCACAAGGAAAGCAAAAGTTGTCTACTTCCACTGACTTCACACAGGCCACCAACAGAACTTGCCCCTTGAGAACAAGCTTCAGCTCCGGAACATCAAGCTACACAATGATGATACCTCCTAGCTTCACCTAGCTGCACTTACCTCCTCTTCCACATTCATAGACATAAGAAACAGCTATCTACACATATGGGCGTGCCCAATCTCAGGAGTACTAAGTCTATAGGATAAAGTAGGCAATTTTCCACAGACGAGCAGGATGTATGCTTCAAGTGTGATCTCTCTCCAAATGAGTTCCACATCCCTGTTTATATAGAATTTGAAAGCCCCAATGAGCGGCTTAGGAAATCTAGTGCAGTTCATGGTGGAGGAAAAAAAAGGTGACTGACATAGCAGTGTACCACAAGAAATTTGGTCTGGTACTGCACCTGAGGATACTGCGCATGGGATCTGACAGATCTGAACACTTGTTCTATACACCTTTTTCTAGATGACCTTTTCCACGCCCCAGATTGTCTTGTCAGCCAGCTTGTAGGTGCCCCTTGATTTACTGTTGATTACGTGTCCACTTCAGAGTGCAGCCCGATTGCAAGTCAACCCAAAAGGTATAATCCCCGGTCAAAATATGCCGACTTTAATATGTATCTTAAAAGGTTGGTCGACTTGGATTATGGAGTCGATTTTGGTATAAAAATGAGGTCGATGTTCAGAATATGGCTGTAGAAATTTAATCGACTTGGATTATGGAGTCGATTTTTTATAGAATTGAGGCCAACTTTTAGAATATGGCTTAGAAATTTAGTCGACTTAGATTATGGAGTCTATTTGCTATAAAAATGAGGTCGACTTTTAGAATATGGCTTAGAAATTTAGTTGACTTAGATTATGGAGTCGTTTTGCTATAAAACTGAGGTCCAAAATAGTCCGCTTAATGTGGTCGACTTAGAATGCAAATATACACTTTTTTGCCCTTTTCAAGTAGTTGCTTTGCTAGGTGAACTCATAGACAATGAGAGTGGGGAGAGTGTGGATTGCTAAGGTGCAGAAACGAAAGGATGATCTGTGCAGGGGAAAAATGAGGAAGAATTGGAAGTGTTGTTACATGGGAATTACAACTCCATTGAAACTCCTAGTACCTATGATTGTTTTTTTTTTATGCAATTGTGGCGATTGGGACTCTTCCTCACCTGTGCATAGCATAGATGTGAGTTTTTGGTACAGCTGAGACCCTCAAAGAGCAGGGGAAAGACAACAAATGATTACCCATTTCTTCTAGAGGATTGAGACACAATCTACACTCCCCTGCCTCTACCCCCAATGGTGCGGGTCTCATCCTTCGAGAGACAAAGACATAGAGAGCTAGATGACGGTCTCGGACCTCTGCGTACCGGAGACCCCAACTTTACCAGGATGAGATCATGAGGATTTTGTCATTCCATGTGCTGCATATGGAGCAAAGACAAGAAGCTGCACCTTGGGATACCCTCCTCCGGAGGGTACTCTGACCGACGCCAGTATATCGCATTCCATCCACCCCCCATACTAGGCTACTAGTACAGAGCTATATTTATGTTTTGCTTTTCGAGATGAAGAACTCAAGTACAAGAAATGTTACCTCGATTTCGAGCAAGAAGAGAAGGAGAGAAAGCAAAGAGCACTAAGATGAAGAAAAGGGGATCGAGCTCATCAGTTCATGAAGGAGGCAGAATTCTCAATCTCCTAACTTGCCTAATTTCCTACTTCACCATTTCCTAAGTTTCCTAATTTATGAAATTAGTCTTCTTACTTTAAAAGTTGCCAATTTTTGTAAAGTAATCTATTTTTTAAGAAAATGTTCTTCTTTTGATTTAGTCTACTATTTCACTTGAAAAAGCGACTAAATTTCCCAGATCTGCACATGGATTAAATTTTCAGCCACTTGCATGTGGAGAATCATGGACGGTGGACGGTGCTGAATACTAGACTTTGGAAGATAGTGATGGCGCAAGAAAAGTGGACCAAGAAGGAAGTTTTCAAAGTACCAAAATTGTCAGTGAGCCTGCAAAAGAAGAAACTAATTTTGTCCCTTTTGCTACCCTTCACTTCAAGAAAAACTATATAAGGAGACCTCTCCATCAAAGAAAGATAAGCTCAGAGAGAGGGACTAGAGAAAGGAATGCATAGTTCAAGCATTGCCTTCACTTTGTATGTGAAGAGCTCTTAACTTAGCACTAATACTTCACTTGGTAGAAGTGGAATTAGCTAGTTTGGCACTATGAGTGAGTAACAATGGGATAGCAGTGATTGGCCTTTTTGCTCTTAAGTAGCTAGTTGGAAGACTATAGTTTGGAGAATGTATATTTATAGAATCGAAGTCCGACAATTAGAGTGAAGGTGTAATCTTATGTCTCTTACTAATTGCCCAAAGTTTGTATGATCATATTTTTTTGAGTTGTGTATACTCATAATTCAACATCTTTCTCTCGTTTACTAAATGTGCTATTTTTTCCTTTTGAGTCTTCAAATTGCAACCCACAGTGCATATTGCCCTTAAGAGGACACGCCACATTGAGCGAATAGATCAAGGAATTGATCTACAATGTGGCCCTATTTGATAGGGCATCTGTCTATGAAGACCTTACTGTCACAGTAAAAAGCCTTCCTCCCCTCTTTTCGTGCTTGGAGGATTTACGGCATGCAAGTGCATTGGTGCTCTATTTGCATCCTTGTGAGATCCCCGTCCATATATAGAGCTTCTCCAAGTAATCCACGTAGTACTGATCGGAGTATGAAGAAGATGGTATCTCCTTAGAGCTCCTATGAACGATGAGTGCTCGTTGTTGAGACACATCTCTACCGATCCTCCATGCCCTTGTGAAAGGCATGCTCTCATATCTCAAGCGTCTGCAAATGTGGATGGCATTCGCCTCTGGTGAAGTGCTCTCTGGGAGCCCTGTAATCCATACATGTATTCGTCTAGCGTGTTGAAGTCTCTCTTCTGCGAACGAGCGAGCAAGAGAGAAAGAAGAAGAAAGAAAGAAAGAAAGTCATATTAACGTCTTCTGGAGGCCAAACTTGGCCTCTGAGACAAAAACCATGTACAAGTGTAGTAACCCTGTGTAGAAGATGAAATGAAATAAAAAGCATATCGCTACACAAAGCTATATAGGGCTAGAAAAGGCTCGGGAGATGTGGCTCTGACTCTGTAGATAGTGGCCACCTAATACATGGGGGATCCATAATGTGAGTAAAAACACCCTAGCTACTGGTGATGGGTGGAGGTGGGTGTAGTATGTGATACATCGGTGGTGGTCTGCGTGCCTCCTGAAGGAAGACAACCCAGGGGGTGGTGGTATGCCTATGCTCCATCATGTGGTCGTAGGCTGTCCTGATGCGTGAGATATCCTCCTGATATAGTCGTGGTCGACGATATCCACCCATGGGTGGTCGGTGTTGTGCTCTCTGTGTTGCTGCCTGGTGGAGCATGAGCCCTATAGATGGACCTCTCTGATGTAGCTCAGCTCTCTGAAAGAACTGTGTAATGGTCTGCTGGTACTCACCCGTGGCTGATGTGTGGGCTGTAGTGATCGCTCTCGCCTCTCGTATGCTGCTGCGAGAAAGTGTCCCAAGCATCGCTGGTCTCCCATAGTCATGCACAATTGGAGTGACTCCTCTATCTGGAAATGTGCTCGTAGGTCTAAGTATGTTTGGCATCTGATAACAAAATGCTCCTCACTCTCTACCTCTGTCTCGCTTACTGGGCACCATCTCTCTATGTAGAGGGCGCCACCGGGTAGTCCACGTAGTATTGATCGACGTCTAAAAAAGGCGGTTCATGCCTCCTCAGAGCTCATCTTAAGGATGAGTGCTCGCAAACGCGATGTATCCCTCCCAACCCTCCATACGTCTGTGAAGGGCATGCTCTCGTATCCAAGTCGACGATAGATGTCAGTTGCGTCCGCCTCCGGGGATGCCCCTTCGGGTAGGCTTGTAATCCGAATGTGGAGTCTTTGAGTGTGTCGGAGCCTCTCCTCCTCAAGTGTATTCTTGACTCGTGTGAGCTCTTCTTTCTGCACGTCTTTCCTAACTTCCTTCTCAACCCTTTTGGTACTACTTCCACCCACGACTCTCGAGTAGATTCTACCTCCGTTTTGATTTCCTTCTTTATCTCTTCTTTGAGCGTCTCCACGATGGAGATCTCCCCCTCTTCTTTCATGTGCTCATAGGTTGTCCTCCAATTGTCGCGTTCTTTTGTGAGAGTCTTTACTTGTTCTTCGAGTCCTTTGACTTTATCCATTACTTGTTCTTCGAGTCCTTTGAACTTTTCCATCATTTTTCGTATCTCCATATTGAGGTTGCGGTCTGCTTCCTTTTTGGCCTCTTTGAGGGCTTTAGCAATAAGTTCATCCACTTCCCTCCGGTCCATGGGAGCCATTTCAGAGATTAGGTTTAGGGTTTCGGAGTTTTAGGGTTTCGGAGTTTTAGGGTTTCGGATTTTTTAGGGTAAGGGTTAGAGAGAGAGAGAGTGTTGCTTAGGATTAGGTTTGGGCTTCAGAATATCCCTCCAAGAGCCTTATCTCCCCACTCTCCAAAAAAGGTCACCAAAAAGGGCTTACACTGGCCATGAGGGCAGAGAGCTAGAGCAGAGATTTAGGGTTCCTGGATAAGGGTATGTAGCAGAGATTTACGGTTCGCGGCAGAGATTTAGGGTTCAGGCAGAACTTGAGCAGAGATTTAGGGTTCGGGTAGAGAGTTGGAGCAAAGATTTAGGGTTCGAAGCATATTTGATAGACATTAGGGTTCTTGGATAAGGCGACCACTCACCCGAGAGCAGTTGCTGCTCTTCTACTGCCGAGTAGGGCTGACGCAAAGCTTCTGGATCGGACGTTGACGCTGCTCTAATGTCACTGCTTGATCTGAGAGAGAGAGAGAGAGAGAAAGTGTTTTTACGTCTATTAGGAGGCCGAACTCGGCCTATGAGACAAATCGATGTACATGGGTGTATCTTCTATCAATCACAAAAAGAAAGGATAAAAGTGTTGAAAGAGAGAGAGAGAGAGAGAGAAAGAAAGACTTTTTAACGTCTACTAGAGGCCAAAATCGGCCTATGAGACAAAACATATACATCAGTATGATCCAATCCATTGTGATCCTAAAAGGAAAATAAAGTGTGAGTGCAAAAAACGGGTATAAAAGGAGTGGATAATAACTGGCATCAAGGGTGTGGGGTGCTATGGGTATGCACTCTATATGCTCAATGGGTGAGATACAAATATGATATGCATAGGGAGGGGAGGCTCGATGGTATCACAACCCTCTAAATGCCTGGAGTGGTTGTAGGATATAATGTATCGGTGGGTAAGGCATCATGGCGATCCTCAAAATGCTCGGAATGTCCAAATCGATAGGGGTGCGCTGCTGACGTCTCCGTATCTCCATGTCATGGCGTGCGTGAATCGCCGGAATCTCTCTCTGGTGTGGACGAGCTCTCCGGGGTGGGGGTCTCGGTTGTCGACACTGTCGTCTAAGCTCCTCTGCTCTATGTAATGTGAAACCCCGCATCGAGCTGGGACCTCGAGTGGCTGTGGGTCCGAAAAAATCTGTAATATAAGTTTGAGGGGAGGGGGAGGGGGGAGGGGGGCAGGTGTGTCTCCATCTGCTGCTGGAGAAGTGATGCACGACGGTGCTGGAGCTCTACTAGAAAACGACCTAGAGGGCGCTGGTGCTCTGCCCCCAATAAAGCCCTGATCTCTCTGGGCCCCTGAAGAGCTGTGGGTAGCAGTCTCTGATGTCCTCATATGCCTGGCATCTACATGTGTAGTGCTCCTCGTCCTCCACCTCCTCTCGACATATCCTGCATAATCTCTCGTCCCTCGGGGTATGTGTCGCTCTCCCAACCTCAATCTCGAGCTGGTGTGATGATACTCTGAGCTGCCCAATGGCCACTCTCAGCTGGTGCCATGTATGTATCCATGTATGGTGGTCTCTGATTGAAACCATCCGCTGTCACAGTCAGGAAGTGCTCTCTGTAGTGTTGCCTCTTTGTGGAAAGAGGCTCCCGTGGTGCTATCCATGTCTCCTTGACGTGTATCTGTAGTAGGTCCTGACGGATGATCCTATTCCTCTCCGAACGAGAGAGGGTAATGTGGGGGAAAGAGAGGTCATACTGAAAAGGGGGGAGATCGATAATGCTCATGCCATGGTTTGCTAACCATAAGTAGGTCTGTGGATACCATACTCTCTCATGCCATGTCTCTGCCAAATGTCTAGAGCTCTCAAATGCAAGCCTGGTGAGTCGGCTGGTCGGGAGCTCTCTGACTCTCAGAATAAAGGTCACCAATTTGGGGGGGGGGAGGGGGGAGAGAGAGAGAGAGAGAGAGAGAGAGAGAAAAAGAAAGAAAGAAAGGTATATTAACGTCTTCCAAAGGCCAAACTTGGCCTATGAGACAAAATCATATACAACTGTGGTAATCTCTGTGTAGCAATGGAAAGGGAAAAAATACTCGCTACACAAAACTGTGTAGGCGGAAAACAGCAAAGGATGGTGGTACTTGTAATGAGGAGGTAGTGCGAATAAAATAATGGTTCCTGGGGGGAGAGTGACTTTGGCTCAGAAGATAATGACCACCTGATACAAAGGGGACCCATGAGGGAGTGAATGTGTATACCCTAACTGCTGATGATGGGTGGAGGTGGGTGGAGTATATGGTACATCGGCGGCGGTAGGAGTGCCGCCTGGAGGAAGCCTGTCCAAGTGGTGGTAATGTGCCTATGCTCCATCATGTAGTCGTGGGCTATCCTGATGCGTGAGATATCCTCCTTGTGTAGTCGTGGTCGTCGGTACCCAACCAGATGTGGTCGGCGTCGCACTCTCTGTGCCGCTGCCTGCTGGAGTGTGAGCCCTATGCCTCTGGGAGGCGGGTCCGTCCGATGTGGACCAACACGCTCAAAATTGCTGGGTACTCACCCGTGTCTGGTGTGTAGGCTCTAGCATCTGATCTCGTCTCTCATATGCAGCCATGAGGAAACACCCCATCCTCCGCTGGTCTGCAGCGGTCATGCACAACTGGAGTGACTCCTCTATCTGGAACTGTGCTCGTAGGTCCGAGTATGCCGGGCATCTCATAATGAGGTGCTCCTCACTCTCTATCTCTGTATGGCATATTGGGCACCACCTCTCCTCTCAAGGGACTCCTCTAGCCAGACCCCTCTCAATCTCGAGCTGATGTGATGAAACTTGTAGGTGGTGAAGTAAAGTGTGTGGGTGCAGGGAATGCAAAATGCACTACTACTAGAGCATATGTAAACACATGAACACATTAAAGCACATTACCATAATAGACATATATCCCCAAGCCTCCATATCATCACTAGAAACTACACTTAGAAGTAAAGAGTCACAGCAGCAGCAAGCATGGAGCAGAATAGAGCACAAGACCACACTAACTAGAAAGCCAAATGTAATACAATCATAATACAAGCCATTATCTAATCATACCACAGCTATAGTCTCCTGTAGTGTGCACTATATGCTATATATCTTTCTCTCTTGAGGTTTCCTCTTTTTAGGAGGGAGGTGAGGAACCGATTATAATAGGAGAGTCTGTTCCACGGAAGTAATGGGAAGTTAATGCACTAAGCAGTTTCATTTGTCAGCATGGCTGCCTGCACCAGACTTTGTCGTGTAATGATGAGTGGCTGGGCCCCACTTGGCCGCCTTGTCAGGTCTGCTTGTCTGGGCATGCCTTGGGCATGCAGTCGCCCAACTCTACCATCTGGACGTCTTGGTGCCTAACTCCAGTGTTTGGACGTCTCGGTGCCAATCTCCAGTTTTTGGACGTCTCGATGCCAAACTCCAGTTTTTGGATGTCTCGACGCCCAACTCCAGATTTTGGACGTCTTGGCGCCGAACTCTAGATTTTGGACGTCTTGGCGCCCAACTCCAGATTTTGGATGTCTGGGCGTCCAGTTTGATATTTGGTTCCTTGGTGCCATCCTTTACTGTGTCCTTCAAAAAATTTATTCTACAGGTTGCCCGCCACTAGTGTCTCTCCGTCTCGGAGAGATAAGGGAGTACAATACTCAGTTGTTACAACAAGAAAACATTTACAAGAGAACAAAATGCAGTTATAACTAGAGGCCGCGGCATAGTTGGTGGTCTCCAATAAGGGTTAGCGACTTAGAGTTAAGAAGGATTGGTCATAAGAGTCTAGAAGGAAAGGGGTGGAACAAGAGGTGGTTCCGAAGAGTGGGGATGCTTACCCAAATGAAGGATGAGGGGAGTTGGAGAGGTATCTAATTGAGGATGAAGGGAGGTGGAGAGATCGCCCAATTGAGGATGAGGGGAGGTGGAGAGGTCGCCCAATTGAAGATGAAGGGAGGTTGGGGTTGCCCAATTGAGGAGGAAGGGAGGTGGAAAGGTCGCCGAATTGAGGATGAAGGGAGGTGAAGAGGTCGCCCAATTTGAGGATGAAGGGGGTGAAGAGGTCGCTTAATTTAGGATGAGGGGGATGGAGAGGTCTCCCAATTGATGATGAGGGTACTTAGAGAGGTAGCCTAATTGAGGGTGAGGGGAGGTGGAGAGGTCACCCAATTGAGGATGAGGGGAGGTGGAGAGGTGGCCCAATTGAGGATGAAGGGAGGTGGAGAGGTCGCCCAATTTGGGACGTGGGAGGTGGAGAGTTGGAGAGGTCGGCCAATTGAGGAGGGGAGGTGGAGTGGTTGCCTTAATGATGGTGAGGGGAGGTCGAGAGGTCGCCCAAGTTAGTGGAAAATTAGAGGAGTGGTCGCCCAAGTTAGGCAAATTTGGAGGAGTGGTCGCCCAAGGTGCATGAGGGGAGGAGTGGAGGGGAGGTCGCCCAAGTTAGTGGCAAATTGGAGGAGTGGTCGCCCAAGTTAGGCAAATTTGGAGGAGTGGTCGCCCAAGGTGCATGAGGGGAGGAGTGGAGGGGTGGTCCCGCCATGAGGGAGAGGGAGGTTTGGACGCTCAAGAAGGGGGAGGGGGTGGAGTGAAGGAGAGGTCGCCTTTGCTATCTTTAGAGGAAGGAGGAGGTGAGGTTGCCTAAAGAAGTGGGAAGGGGGAAAGTGGAGGAGAGGTCACCCAAGGAAGTGGAAGGGAAAAATGGAGGAGAGGTCGCCCAAAGAAGGGGGAATGGAAAAGTGGAGGAGAGGTTGCCCATGCTAGCATTAGAGGGAGGAGGAGGGGAGGTGGCCCAAAGAAGTGGGAAGGAAAAGTGTAGGAGAGGTTGCCCAAGGAGGTGGAAGGGAAAAAGTGGAGGAGAGGTCGCCCAAGGAAGTGGAAGGGAAAAGTGGAGGAGAGGTCGCCCAAGGAAGTGGAGGGGAAAAGTGGAGGAGAGGTCGCCCAAAGAAGGGGAAATGGAAAAGTGGAGGAGGGGTCGCCCAAGGAAGTGGAAGGGAAAAGTGGAGGAGAGGTCACCCAAGGAAGTGGAGGGGAAAAGTGGAGGAGAGGTCGCCCAAAGAAGGGGAAATGGAAAAGTGGAGGAGGGGTCGCCCAAGGAAGTGGAAGGGAAAAGTGGAGGAGAGGTCGCCCAAGGAAGTGGAGGGGAAAAGTGGAGGAGAGGTCGCCCAAAGAAGGGGAAATGGAAAAGTGGAGGAGGGGTTGCCCATGCTAGCATTAGAGGGAAGAGGAGGAGAGGTGTCCCAAAGAAGTGGGAAGGGAAAGTGGAGGAGAGGTTGCCCAAGGAAGTGGAAGGGAATAGTGGAGGAAAGGTCACCCAAGGAAGTGGAAGGGAAAAGTGGAGGAGAGGTCGCCCAAAGAAGGGGGAATGGAGAAGTGGAGGAGAGGTCGCCCAAGGAAGTGGAAGGGAAAAGTGGAGGAGAGATCGCCCAAGGAAGTGGAAGGGAAAAGTGGAGGAGAGGTCGCCCAAGGAAGTGGAGGGGAAAAGTGGAGGAGAGGTCGCCCAAAGAAGGGGAAATGGAAAAGTGGAGGAGGGGTTGCCCATGCTAGCATTAGAGGGAAGAGGAGGGGAGGTGGCCCAAAGAAGTGGGAAGGGAAAGTCGAGGAGAGGTTGCCCAAGGAAGTGGAAGGGAAAAGTGGAGGAGAGGTCACCCAAGGAAGTGGAAGGGAAAAGTGGAGGAGAGGTCGCCCAAGGAAGTGGAAGAGAAAAGTGGAGGAGAGGTCGCCCAAGGAAGTGGAAGGGAAAAGTGAAGGAGAGGTCGCCCAAGGAAGTGGAGGGGAAAAGTGGAGGAGAGGTCGCCCAAGGAAGTGTTATAAAGTGATCTTTTGCCATTCTTTGCCTAGAGAAGTGGCATAGGAAGGATAAGAGAGGAGAATCCCTATCTGATAGGAGGTAGAAGAAGTTAGTAGCATAATGCCTATGAGTAGCAAGAGGAAAATGGTAGTGGCGGTAGTAGTAGTGGGAGTGGGGGGGGGAAGGGAAGGAGATAGATAGGATACCGGAAGAAGATAGATGAAAAAAAAAAAAAAAAAAAAATCCACTAGCTATTAAGGAAAGGACATAAGCTAATAGGAAACAACATAAGGGTATATACATTATATAGAAGGGCAATTCCTCCTTTCCTATCCTTCCATATAGGGTTTTAGCTTAGATTCATTTACTAGGGGCAGTAGTGTGCCCATCAATGTGGAGATTTGTACTGCACCTTTTGGAAGTGTGCGTATGACCCTAAAAGGTCCGTTCCATCTTGGCATCAACTTCTTCTTGGCTTTCTTCTCAAAGAGCCGCGGGTGGTACAGCAAAACTAAGCTTCCTTCCTTGATTTTTGACTTCCAGAGGTTTGCATCATGATCCTGTTTTCTTTTTTCCTGTACTGCCACTAGAGTCTCATTGCCAATCGTTCTCTTTTCTTCAAGAAGTTGTAGCCTCACAATGTTGGATAAGAGTGTGCTAGTAAATCCAGGAATTCGATTGGTTCCCACGCGGTTGGAGCCATGCAAGAACTCAAAAGGAGCAATTGCTTGTATTCCATAGACTAGCTCAAATGGAGTGTGTGCTGTTGTGGCTTTGAATGAAGTTCTGTAGGCCCACAAGGTTCCAAGATATGCCTAGCCCCATGTATTAGGAAACTGTAAGCATGTTTTTCTTAGTAAGAGCATGAGAACCTTATTTGTGCTCTCTGCCTGACCATTTGCCCTTGAGTAGTATGCACAGGACTTTTTATGGAATATTTGATACTTTTCAAAAATTAAAGTCCGCACCTTGTTGACGAAATGGGATCCTTGATCTGTTGTGACCTCTATTGGACATCCATATCTGCAAAAGATGTAATTATATAAGAAAGTGGCTACCGTTTCAGCAATACATTCCTTAGTGGCTATTACTTCAGCCCACTTAGTAGCATAATCGGTTGCTACTAGAAGATACTTTGCACCTGAATCCTGTGCTACTCGAAAAATTGGGCCAACAAAGTCTATTCCCCAATGCTCAAAGGGTTGCCAAGCTACAGAGATATTTAGTGGTTGGTTCCTCTGTCGTGTCGGTTTGGGCGCACATCGTTGACAAACATCACATGCCTTTGCAAATTTAGTGGCATCTCCGAAGAGATATGGCCACCATAGGCCACTTTGGAGTATCCTCAACGCAATGATATGTCCAGGAAAACGACCACTAGACTTACCCTCATGTGCCAATTGAAGAACAGTTTTAGTTTCATGTGGTTGAAGACACTTTCTGTACATTCCATCAGGACCAACCTTATAGAGGGTATCTTTTGCCATCATGAAATTCTTACTTTTCAGGAGTCGTCTACGCCTTTCCAATGGAGTAGACCCAGTACAAAATTGACCTTTTCCTAGGAGGAGAGTCAAATCATCATACCATGTAGGTGCTATATTTACCTTGTATATTTGGGAAATGGAGTAGACCCAGTACGAAATTGACCTTTTCCTAGGAGGAGAGTCAAATCATCATACCATGTAGGTGCTATACCATGTAGGCTGTCGGGGAAATCATCTTCTACTCCCTTTGTTGCTTGAGTTAGATGCCTGATGCGAGAGAGGTGGTCTGCAATGACATGTTGCCTACCGCTTCTCTGTACAATTTCAAAGTCGAATTCTTGGAAGAGAAGCAACCATCTCCATACTCTTCCTGCAACTTGTGGCTTATTCAACAAATATTTCAAAGCTTGATGATCCGTAATCACTGTGAAGGTAGTGCCTAATAAATAGTGCCTGAATTTCTTGAGGGCAAATACAATAGCCAATGCTTCCCTTTCTGTGGTGCTATAGTTCTTCTCAGCTTTTGAGAGGAGCCTACTCACGTAATGAATGGGCTGATCTAATTTGTGTGCTTCACTTGGTTGAGTCAGTATAGCTCCTACTGCATACAAGCTTGTGTCTACATGCACGTGGAATGTCTTAGACCAATCTGGTGAGATGAGTATAGGTGCAGATGCCAACCTTTGTTTTAGATAAGTGAATGCAGATTCTTCTTCTTCAAACCATTGAAAGGGAAAACTTTTACTGGTAAGTCGTGAAAGTGGTCGTGCTGCCTCTGCATACATGCGTATGAACTTGCGGTGGTATCCTATGTACCCCAAGAAGCTCCGGACTTCTTTAGCATTTATAGGTCTTGGAAGCTTACGAATTGACATTACCTTACCTGAATCTGGAGTCATCCCTTTAGCAGAGACCACATGTCCTAACAAGGTACCTTGGGTTACCAGAAAATGACATTTGTTAGGGTTAAGTTTCAAACCTGTCTCTCTGCAACGCTGGAATACTTGTTCTAATTGCTTCAAATGTTCTGGCACATTCTCTACTGCAGTGGTGCAGGCTGCTCCAGAGAAGGCTGAAAAGTCATCCATGAAAATTCTTAAGAATTTTAGGAGCAACTTATTGAAGATCAGATATACTGTCCTATTAAAAGTGGCCGGTGCATTTCTAAGGCCGAAAGCCATTTTGGTATAGATATAGGTTCCCCAAGGAGTTACAAAGGCTGTTTTGGATTGATCATCAGGATGGATTTCCAGTTGATTGTATCCACTGAAACCATCCATGAAACTGTACAGCACATGTCCTGCCACATCTTCAATCACTTGTTCAGAAAAGGGAGTGGGAAACCCATCGGGGATGGTAACCTTATTTAAGGCTCGGAAATCCACACAAACCCTGATTTTATTAGGTTGCTTCTCAGGTGCTATGACCATAGAGGACAACCATTCTGAATGCTCTACAGGAACTATGATACCTGCGTCCTCCATTTTTTGGATTTCCTTCTTGAATGCTTCTTCATATTTGGGATTTAACCTATACATTTTCCCTCTAATTGGCCGAGCTTCTTCCACTAGAGGAATAGTGTGTATTCCCGGTTCTTTTGGTATTCCTGTCAAATCCCTGTAACTCCATGCAAATACATCTTTAAAATTATTCATGAATGTTATTACCTCTATGAGAAGAAGAGGGTGGTCCCACAACCAACTTGCCAGTAGAAGATTTTGTGGATCTTCTTCTTCCCCTAAGTTTACTTCTTTAACTGGCTCCAAAATTGCCTCTGCCTCGTCCTTAAACAACATTTGCTTGGTGAATGCTGGACTATCATTGATTGTGATTTCCTTTGTCTTTTCCTGTGTCCATCCTACTGGGACTTCCACCAATGGGAAAATGCTTTCTACTAGTTCTTCTGTTTGGCTTGCTGCAATCCCTTTTCTTCCTTCAACTCCTTTCAAAACTTTACCTCTTCGGAAATCTTTAGCTGGTTCTCCTAATACCACAGACTCCACAGTAGGTTCTTCTTCTTCTTTCTCCTTGATTGCTATTGTAAAGCATGAAACATTATTGGTCTCCTCAATCCAATCCATGATGTCGCCTAGATCTTCATTGGATATTTCTTCTCCTATATCAACTTCTTTCTTGATGTCAGGTGATTTTGTTTTATATGGCTCTGTGTGAGGCTTCCCGGATGCCCATTGCGCCTCCCAATTAGTTTTAGGGGTAGCCCAAGATGGAGGATAAGCTCCCAATTCAGGTGCCCAGTGTGGAGGCCCTTGAGCAGAGTATGGAGCCCAAGCCTCTGGAGTGGCCCAGCTACTTGGAGGCGGAGGCGCCCAGCTCGGACTAGGAGGTGGAGTCGCCCAGCTGCTTGGAGGTAGAGGAGGCACCCAATTTGGATTAGGAGGTCTAGATGCCCAACTTGAATTAGGAGGTGGAGACGCCCAGGGAGGTGAAGGCGCCCTTTCTTGTCATGATATTTCCTGATTTTCCAGAACCCATGGTGGAGGTGTGGCCCAAATGTTTGCTCCTTCTTGTCTAGTCTGTTGTTCGTCTTCTCCATTGTTATCTTCTATGCCTTCCTCTGTAGTTTGCTCTTGATGGAGAACAACTTGAGAAGTACCTAGGGCTTCATCTGTTCCTCCTTCCATCTGAAGTTGTCTCATTACCTTGTCTGGTCCTGCCACCCATAAGGTGTCACTACCCCAGTCATGTACCGCTTTATTGTGGCGTAGCCATGGCCTTCCTATCAAAAGAGGAAATCCTCCCTTCACCTTTGGGAGTGTTATTACCACAAAATCAAACACAAATTTTAGCTTATGGATGACGACTTGAACCTTTTCCACTATGCCTAGTGGGCTTACCTTGCTTTGGTCTGCCAATGATACTGTAAAATGAGCATCCTTAGTTGGTTTCAGATTTAGCAATGTCATTGTGTACTCAGGCATCAGATTAATACCAGATCCCCCATCAACTATCACTCCTACCAAAGGAGTTCCCTTGATACTTACCGTTAGTCTAGGGCTCTTGTAATCAGTAAGAGGTGCCATCCTAGATGGTTCTGAGCTATAAGTTGAGGGTATAGGTATTTGTTGAGAAATTAGAGAAGTGAAGCCTTGCCTGCCACTTAATATGGTGCCAAGGTCTAACCCGTTTATGGCAGCCATTACTTCTCCTCTGAATCCAGGGCTCATAGCTAACAAGTTATATAAAGATACCTGTCGGTAGGTGCTCTACAAGACTTGAACTGCAATGAGGAAGCCTTCTTGATTGTTCCTTGGAGTGGCTCCATTCTGAAAGTGCCTTAGATCCTCCTTAGATACTGCATAAGCTTTGTCAACCACTTGCTCAAGAGTATCTTCACTTCTTCCTACTCTTCCCAGTGAGATCTTCTCCTTGTCTTGGTTGTGTTTGGCTTCGTGAAAAGGTTCATTCTCCATGGTCCTTTTTCCCTTGTCCTTTGTTGAATTTGTTGCTTCCTTGGAAGCATCATTCAAAGCTGCCTTCTACTTTTGTGCCCTTGTCATTACTCCAGGAAGTTCCTCAAGCTCGACTACTCGGGCACTTGGAGAGTCTACGTTGCCCTCATCATTAGTTACTGTGATCATATGTAGGGGGCAAGAATTACCTTGTGTGCTTGTGGATGGCATTGACTTTGGGCAGTCCTTTGTGTAATGATCCCGTGTTTCAAGACAGTTTTTGCATGGTGGGGCATCCTCAGGAAGTGAACATTTACTTTGGAAGTGTCCATACTCCCTACATCTGTAACACATTATAGGCCTAGGTGGTCGGTTTGACGAGGCCTACCTTCTTGTCGTTGATGTCCTTGATTGGTGTAAAATGTTGTTACAGAAGGTGTTGTAGTGGATGGTAAGGTTGGTTGTCCTAACAAGGAGGACTGAGCCACCCCTACCCATTGAGTTGTTGGTGGTTGTCCCGGCATCATAGCCTGATTCCCAAGACCCGTCAGAAAATAACAATCCTTGGCCTCATGGCCACCCTTTCCACAAAACTGGCATGTTAGCCTCCTTGGACATTCTTGTGATGTGTGTCCTTGAGTACTACAGAGAGAACACCATAGTCCAGTTCTTACCTCTCTTAATGTTTTGAGTTCTTCAAGCTCTTGTCGTATTTGAGAGAGACCTTCCGAATTACCCTTGTCCTCTTCTTGATTTCTTTGAAGCTTTAAGGTCTCTAGTTCCTTTCTCAAGGCTGTCACCATGTCTTCATCTTGGGGGAAAGTCTTTCCCGGATGTGTTCCAAAATGAACCCGTGCAGCCTCAATCCTTGTGGAAGCTGCTTCAAATTCTCTCAAAGTGGCATCTGGTCTCAAAAGCTCTCTCAGCTTCTGCTGTGTGGATTTCGGCAAGGCTTTCTCCACCCACTTCTTAACAAGGAAATCCCCTGGTGGTTCCGGCAATCTTGCCACGAATGACCTTGCCGGCGTCATAAGTTCTGAAAATGATTCTCCCATATGCAAGATTAGATTCTCAAGTTCATCTAACGTTCTTTCTGAGAGTTACCAGGCCGAAATGCATCTATGAATTCGGTCCTCAATGCTTCCCATGTTTGGAAATGGTTTTCCGCGTACTGGCTGAACCATTTGTCAGCCAATCCTTCAAGTGTTGACAGAAAGAGAGCAAGGAAGGCGTCCTGTCGTTGCTGTAAGCCCCCGCTCTTACAAATTGAAAGAAATCTTCGTACATGATCTTCAAGATCTTCATTAGCACCGCCATGAAATGAAGAAAATCTAATATTTATCCTTGACAAAAGAGCGGAAAGTTCCTCTACCATGGTCTTATTAAGAAGAGTATCTTGAGGTAAAGTCTTTCGAGTGTTAGCCTTGTCGTCTAACCCTTCTATTCTAGAAGCTAGGCTTGAGGCAGATAGACTTCTTATGGGTGTTAGGTAAGGATCTGGCCTACTTCTGTGGTAACTTTTGATTGGTGTTTTCTTAGGGCTTAGCTGCTTCTCTTTGCTAGCTCTGGTGTGGGTCATGGACCATCTTGGGAACTATTTCCAAAAGAGGAAATAATGAGAGAGTGAATAGATGGGAGGAAGTGACTCACCCTAATGGAGGAAGTCGCCCCAATGAAGAGGTCGCCCAAGAAGAGGTTGCTCAAGTGGAGGAGGAGGAGGAGTCACCCAAGCCAAGAAGCGAAGAGAGGATGAGGAGGAGTAGGCGCCCAAGAAGCCAAGGAGGAGGAGGAGGAGGAGGAGGAGGAGTCGCCCAAGATGCCAAGAGAGGAGGAGGAGGAGGAGTCTCCCAGGAAGCCAAAAGAGGAGGAGTCGTCGCCCAAGATGCCAAGGGAGGAGGAGGAGGAGTAGTCGCCCAAGAGAGGAGGAAGAGGAGTAGGAGAGGTGGCCTTGGGCACTCAAACCCTAAGTGATTTCTCAAAGAAAAGGGTACTCAATTCTAAGTGATTTCTCAAGGAAAAGGAAATCTCCAGAAGCCCTAGTCCCACCGTGCGTGCCAAATTTTCACCTGTAGGTGGTGAAGTAAAGTGTATGGGTGAAGGGAATGCAAAATGCACTATTCCTGGAGCATATGTAAACACATGAACACATTAAAGCACATTACCATAATAGACAAATATCCCCAAGCCTCTATATCATCACTAGAAACTACACTTAGAAGTAAGCGTCACAGAAGCAGCAAGCATGGGGCAGAATAGAGCACAAGACCACACTAACTAGAAAGCCAAATGTAATACAATCAGAATACAAGCCATTATCTAATCATACCACAGCTAATCATACCAAAGCAATGGAACAACAGAATTCACACTCCAAGTATTCTTACATAAGTAGCATAAGCAAACAGCATAAGGTCTCTACGAGCTCTAAGTCTGCACTCACTCTCAGCTATAGTCTCCTGTAGTGTGCACTATATGCTATATATCTTTCTCTCTTGAGGTTTCCCCTTTTTATAGAAGAGAGGTGAGGAACCGGTTACAATAGGAGAGTCCGTTACACGGAAGTAATGGGAAGTTAATGCACTAGGCGGTTTCATTTGTCAGCATGGGCGCCAGTACCAGACTTTGTCGTGTAATGATGAGTGGCTGGGCCCCACTTGGCCGCCTTGTCAGGTCTGCTTGTCGGGGCATGCCTTGGGCAATCAGTCGCCCAACTCTACCATCTGGACGTCTTGGTGCCCAACTCAAGTTTTTGGACGTCTCGGTGCCAAACTCAAGTTTTTGGACGTATGGGTGCCCAACTCCAGTTTTTGGACGTCTCGGCGCCCAACTCCAGATTTTGGAGGTCTTGGCGCCGAACTCCAGATTTTGGACGTCTTGGCACCCAACTCCAGATTTTGGACGTCTCGGTGCTCGGTTTGATATTTGGTCCCTTGATGCCATCCTTTACTCTCTCCTTCCAAAAATTTATTCTACGAAACTCGAAGCTGCCCAATGATGACTCGAAGGTGGTGTGGTAGGTATGTCTGCATGTAGCGTGGAGTCTCAATGAAGCCCTGGTCTGAAATCCGTAGAAAATGCTCACAGTAGTGAAGCATTTTCGGTGTCAATGTCCTCCCCGGGCTCATCCATGTCCTCTGTATGTATGTATGCCATATCTCCTGACGGATGATCCTATTTCTCTCTTGGTGGGAGAGTGAATAGGTTGGAGCCTGGGAGTCGTACTATACTGGTGGTAGTCTATCTATGCCAAAACCAGGGAGGGCAAGCCAATCCCGTTTCTGTGCATACCATGATGAGGTGTCTCCGGCTAGTGCCATGTCGCGTGATGCCTGGAAAGCTCTGTAAGTGATGCGCTCTGTGTCCATGCTCTGGATCCTATGTAATAGGCATACTGTTTGGAAGAGTGCCTCTACTAGCATCGGTGGTGCAGCAAGCTCTACCCTAATGATATCATGGGGTACCGAAGATTTGATGCAGATGATTCTAGCAATCATGAGAATCTGCAGTCTCTCCAGTGCTGTCCATGATGATGTGGCTAATCCCGGTCCCCATATAGCTGCACCATACATGAGTGCTGGGGTAACTAAAGTGTCGAAGAGCCACCCCTTTGTGCGGGGCTCCTGAAAATATTCCTGGTGACACTGTCTCTCCATCAAAGCTAGCGCCGCGTATCCACGTGTGATGCGATCACGGGCTGCCTGAGACATGGAGAAAACCCGAGAGGATGCTGTGAAAGTCACTCCCAAGTGGACATATGAACCAACTACCTCAATGGATCCGCCTGCCGCTGTGAAAGAACTGTGTCTCCTCACATGTGTTGATGTATGGAAGATCAAAACCTTGGTTTTTACCAAGGTTCACTGATAACCCTCTATGTGTACAAAAATCATCTAGGCCATGTAGGTGACGCTATAACGAGCACAATATCATCAGCATATAAAAGAATGTGGATAGTGGTCCCTCGTACCTCAATGCCCTCTCCTCCTTGCTGCCATATGAAGTCCACTATCTCGTCAATGTATAAACCAAAAAGGGTGGGTGAGAGGGGGCACCCTTGCTTCACCTCGATGGTGCTAGCAAGTGAATCAGATAGAGGGCATCTGACTCTACCTGATACTCTCTCATATAAGGCATAGATCCCCCATATCATCTCCTCTGAGCCCCGATATCCTGTAGACGTCTGAAGAGCCTCTCCCTAGGAACTGTGTCGAAGGCTTTGCGGAAATCCACAAAGCAACCGTACAATCTCCTCTTCCTCACTCGTGCCTGCTCAATCAAGCATCTCAAAGTGAAGATGTGGTCAATGGTAGAGTAATCTCATCTGAATCCTGCCTGTCCCGGGGCCCTGATACCCTTCCTCTCGACAAGAGTGCTCAACTCTGTCTCTAGCACTGCCCCATATAACTTGGCCAGTATGGGGCCAATCATGATCGTCCGGTATGTGGATGGATCCATAACATCGCCTGACTTTTGAATGGGCACAATGGTGTGCTCCGTCCATGAGTCAGGAAACCCTTCAACCAGTGCTCGGTTGAAGAGGTGGGCAATGAGTGGTGATAGAGTCGTGCATCCGTAGATGAGATGCTCAGCCTGTAAACCGAACTGGTCATGGGCCCTTCCATGTTGTAGATGGGCAATGGCACGGCTCACCATAGTCGATGTGAAGAAGTCAGAGGTAGTAGGGCGTGAGCTCTGTGGCATGGGAATGGGGGGCTGGTCAGGGATCTCGTATGGGTTCTGCGCATAGCTATGCCAAGTGCTCGGGTCTCGAATGGGTGTCTGATGTCTCCTCTCTCTCAGGTGTCTCCACGCCACTGCACTATCCCGGCTCATGAGCAAGTGAGAGATATCCCAAGAGAGAGAGAGAGAGAGAGAAAGAAAGAAAGAAAGTGTTTTTACGTCTATTAGGAGGCCGAACTCGGCCTATGAGACAAAACGATATACATGGGTGTATCTTCAGTCTATCAGAGAAGATAAAAGTGCTGAAAAAAAAACTGGGAAAGCTGATACATATCTCCGTGATATGCATTGATACCCATGAAAGTTGGGGGGGGGGGGGGGGGATGGGGGATGTATGGAGTGCGATATCTATGATAGTCTATATGCAAAGGGGTAGTACAACAAGCATGAGAGAGAGAGAGATTCATATTAAGTTCTTTTGGAGGCCAAACTTGGCCTATGAGACTAAAACCATGTACAAGTGTACAAGTGTACAAGTGTAGTAACCCTGTGTAGAAGATGCAATGAAATAAAAAGTATATCGCTACATAAAGCTATATAGGGATGGAAAAGGCTCGGGAGACGTGGCTCTGATTCTGCAGATAGTGGCCACCTAATACATGGGGGATCCATAATGTGAGTGAGTAAAACACCCTAGCTACTGGTGATGGGTGGAGGTGGGTGTAGTATGTGGTACATCGGTGGTGGTATGCATGCCTCCTGAAGGAAGACAACCTAGGGGGTGGTGGTACACCTATGCTCCATCATGTGGTCGTAGGTTGTCCTAATGCGTGAGATATCCTCCTGTTATAGTCCTGACGACGATATCCGACCATGCGTGGTCGGCGTCGTGCTCTCTGTGCTGCTGCTTGGTGGAGCGTGAGCCCTGTAGATGGACCTCTCTGATGTAGCTCAGCTCGTTGAAAGAACTGGGTAATGGTCTGCGGGGTACTCACCCGTGGCTGATGCATGGGCTGTAGTGACCGCTCTCGCCTCTCGTATGCTGCTCTCGTATGCTGCTATGAGGAAGCGTCCCAAGCGCCGCTGGACTCCCATAATCATGCACACTTGGAGTGACTCCTCTATCTGGAACTGTGCTCGTAGGTCTAAGTATGTTGGGCATCTGATAACAAAATGCTCCTCACTCTCTCTGTCTTGCATACTGGCACCACCTCTCCTCACGGGGGACTCCTTGGACCGACCCCTCTCAATCTCGAGCCGATGTGATGAAACCCAAAGCTTCCCAATGACGACTTGAAGGTGGTGGGGTAGGTATGTCTGCATGTATCTTGGAATCTCGATGATGCCCTCGTCCGATATATGTAGAAAATGCTCACGGTAATAGAGCATTTTCGGTGGCAATGTATCCCTAGGGCTCACCCATGTCCTTTGTATGTATGTATGCCATATCTCCTGACGAATGACCCTATTCCTCTCTTGATGAGAGAGCGAGTAGCTGGGTGCATGAGTCGTACTGTAATGATGGTAGCCTGTCTATGTCAAAGCCATGGTGGACCAGCAGGTCTCTCTGTGCATACCATGATGAGGTGTTGCTTGCTAATGCCATATCACGTGATGCCTAGAAAGCACGATAAGCAATGCCCTCTGTATCCATGCTCCGAAGTCTGTGTAATTGGCATATTGTCAGGAAGTGCCTCAACTAGCATCGATGGTGTAGCGAGCTATGCTCTAATGATATCATGTGGTACTGAAAGCTTGCTCCGGATAAGTCTAGCAATCATGAGGATCTGTGGAGTCTCTAATGCTGTCCATACTGATATAGCTAATCTCGGTCCCCATATGGCTGCCCCAAATATGAGCTCTGGCGTAACCAAAGTGTCGAAGAGCAACCCCTTTGTGCGGGGCTCTTGAAAATATGCAAGGTGACACTGTCTCTCCATCAAAGCTAGTGCTGCGTACCCATGTGTGATGCAGTCACGGGCTGCCTGAGACATAGAGAAGACCCTTGATGCTGCTGTAAATGTCACTCCCAAGTAAACATATGATCCGACCACCTCGATCGGTCCACCTGCCGCTGTGAACAAACTATTTTTCCGTACCTGTGCTGATGATTGAAAGATCGACCTTGGTTTTACCAAGGTTCACAGATAACCCTCTCTGTCTGCAAAAGTCATCTAGGCCATGTAGATGATGTTGTAGACCTTCGGAAGACTCTGAAACCAGTACAATATCATCAGCGTATAAAAGAATATGGACAGTGGACCCGCGTACCTCAATGCCATCACCGCCCTACTGCTGTATGAGGTCCACTATCTCATAAATGTAGAGACCAAAGAGGGTGGGTGAAAGACGACATCTTTGCTTCACCCCGATAGTGCTATCAAGTGGATGAGATAAGCCCCCTCGACATCTCACTCTACCCGATACTCTCTCGTATAAGGTGTGGATCCCCCATATCATCTTCTCCGGAGCTCCGATATCAAGTAGTCGTCTAAAGAATCGTTCCCTAGGAACAGTGTCAAATGCTTTGCGGAAGTCCACAAAGCAACAATATAATCTCCTCTTCCTCACCCTTCCTTGGTCGATCAGGCATCTCAGAGTGAAGATGTGGTCAATGGTAGAGTAATCGCGTCTGAAACATGCCTATTCTGAAGCTCTGATACCGTTCCTCTCAGCGAGAGTACTCAACTCTGTCTCTAGTACCACCCCATATAACTTGGCCAATATAGGGCCAATCATGATCGTTTGGTATGTAGTTGGATCCATAGTATCTCCTTACTTATGAATGGGCACTATAGTGTGCTCAATCCATGAGTAAGGGAACCCTTCAACCAATGCACGGTTGAAAAGGTTTGCAATGAGAGGTGCGAGGGTCGTCCCTCCATAGATGAGGTGCTCTCCCTGTAAACCGAAATGATCATGGGCCTTGCCATGCTGTAGATGGGCAATAGCGCGTCCCACCATAGTGGGTGTGAAGAAGTGAGAGGTAGTAGGACGTGAGCTCTGTGGTCTTGGAATGGGAGGCTGGTCTGGGATCTCGTATAGGCTCCGTGCATAGCTATGCCAAGTGCTGGGTCTCGGATGGGTGTCTGCTGTCTCCTCTCTCAAATGTCGCCATGCCACTACATTGTCTCGACTCATGAGCAAATGGTAAATATCCCAGTATTGTCTCTCCTCCCAATCTCGCCATCTACGGCAAGTAAGGCTCTGCATGTGACACTGTGCCTGTGTGTGTGTAATATCCCCTCTATGCTCTAAAATCCGTAGGTGCTTCCGTAGCTCACGGCAATCTGCATCATACTAGCGGTTCTGGGGCATGGATCCTGTGCGTGGAGGGTGTATATATGTGCAGTGTGGGAAGCCACGGAGAGATGAGTCCTGTAGGATGGTGGTGAATTGTGATGTAAGCGTGTCCAAAGTCTAGAGTGGATCGAGGGAGAGTAGGGGGGTGTGTAAATGGTGTGCATAAACGTGTGAGAGCTCGTGTGTGAAGTGTATCGTGGTGTATGTCTCAGTGGGTGAGGTAGGGTCTAATGGAGTAGGAGATGAGAGTGTGAATGTGATAATGTATGGTCAGCACTAAGTGGGCGTCGTCCAATACTAAGCGAGGGGATGAGTGAAGCTCCAGAGGTGGTACCCAAAATATAGTCGACTGTGCTCTCACCTCCCCCGTGAGGGAAGCAAGTAAGTCCGCCCAAACCTGGCCAATGATTCATCCCGTTATATATAACGACTTGATGTCGGCTGCCTAGCTCAAGTAGATGTCTGCCATACCCGGTGGTGTCCTGACCCATATTTGCCAATACTCTTCTGGTGCTCATCTCATCCGCGTCTCTGGCCCTCATGAGATGTGGGTGATTCATGTCTTCCATACCCGATGGTGTCTTGACCTATATTTGCCGATACTCTACTGGTGCTCATCTCATCTGCGTCTCTGGCCCTCATGAGATGTGGGTGATCCATGTCGTTTGCCTCGCACTGATGTGACTGAGTGCGGCCATTGAAGTCCCCCATAAGGAAGACTTCACCTAGTGTGCCATAATGTAGTATCTCATCTGAAAGTGTTGTGTATGGTGAGTCTTTATCTCGGATCGGTCCTCCAAGATCCTGTCGTGCGTATCGAGATCCGCCTGGAGGGAAGTAGCATATAGCAATGTAAATCCAGCTCCCCTGTGCTATCTCCATGCGAACCCACATGTATCGTGCCTCCTCATCTCTTCCTATGATATGGATCTGGCTCTGTATCTCCTGCCTAAATACTATGGCCACACCTCTCGACCCTCGCGCTCTACTCTGTCTCGTCGTAGTCCTGAATATAGATTCCCAATGAAAACCTGCGAGTCTGTCTGATCGCGTCCAGACTGTCCCATTGCAGTTCCACACTGCTCCTCTGAGTGGTGTCTCTTGGTGTAGTGATGTCTCATAGGCCGCGTGACCCTATTTTATAGGGCATCCATCTATGAAGACCTTACTATCACGGTAAAAGGCCCCCCTCCCCTCTCAGCGTACCTGGAGTATCTCTGGTATGCAAGCGTGTCGGTGTGCCACCTGCATCTGCGTGAGGTCCTCGTCCATGTAGAGGGCGCTGCCGGGTAGTCCACGTAGTACTGATCAACGTCTAAAAAAGGCGGTCCGTGCTTCCTCGGAGCTCATCTTAAGAATGAGTGCTCGCAAACGCGATGTATCCCTCCCAACCCTCCATGCGCCTATGAAGGGAATGCTCTCGTATCCAAGTCGACGGCATATGTCAGTTTCGTCTTCCTTTGGTGACTCTCCTTCGGGTAGGCCCGTAATCCGAATGTGAAGTCTTCGACTGTGTCGAAACCTCTCCTCCTCAAGTGTATCCAAGACTCGTCCGAGCTCTTCTTTCTGCGCGTCTTCTCTAACATCCTTCTTAACCCTTTTGTGTACTACTTCCACCCACAACTCTCGAGTAGATTCTACCTCCGTTTTGATTTCCTTCTTTATTTCTTCTTTGAGTGTCTCCACGTTGGAGATCTCCCCCTCTTCTTTCAGGTGCTCATAGGCTGTCCTCCAATTGTCGCGTTCTTCTGTGAGAGTCTTTACTTGTTCTTCGAGTCCTTTGACTTTATACATTACTTGTTATTCAAGTCCTTTGAATTTTTCCATCATTTTTCGTATCTCCATATTGAGGTTGCGGTCTGATTCCTTTTTGGCCTCTTTGAGGGCTTTAGCGATAAGTTCGTCCACTTCCCTCCGGTCCATGGGAGCCATTTCAGAGATTAGGTTTAGGGTTTTGGATTTTTTAGAGAGAGAGAGAGAGTTAAAAGGGAGATGGTTGTAGCTGTTTGCACAGCAGGCTACAAGTGCCAAACCCTAAATCAGGGCTTTGAAACCGTCTTCAAACCCTAAAATTAGTGCTGCATCTAAAAACAGAGAGAGATTGGAACTCATTGCTGAGAAGGGAAGGCTGCAGAACCCTAAAGGCAGAGTTTCGAAACCCCAAAATCCAAGTTTGTGCCTCCTTCAAAACCAGCTATGCACGTTCAAAACCCTAGAAATCAGAGCTGCGCCTCTTCAGAACTTAAAAACAGAGCCTTGCCTCTTCAAAACCTTAAAAATCAGAGCTTCTCCATATTCGAAACCCTAAAATCAGAGCAGTGCAGCTTCAAAACCGTAAAATCAAAGCAACTGCCAACTTCAGAACCCTAAAATCACAGCTGTGCCAACTTGGAGACCCTAAAATCAGAATGGCCGCCAGCTTCAGAACCCTAAAATCAGAGCTACGCCATCTTCGAAACCCTAAAATCAGAGCAGTGCAGCAGAGAGAGAGAGAGAGAGAGAGACTTTTTAATGTCTATTAGAGGCCAAAATCAGCTTATGAGACAGAACATATACATCGGTATGATCCAATCCACTGTGATCCCAAAAGAAAAATAAAGAGTGTGTGTGTGTGTGAGAGAGAGAGAGAGGGAGGGAGGGAGGGAGGGAGAAAGAAAGAAAGAAAGAAAGAAAGTGTTTTTACGTCTATTAGGAGGCCGAACTCGGCCTATGAGACAAATCGATGTACATGGGTGTATCTTCTGTCAATCAGAAAAGATAAAAGTGCTGAAAAGAAACTGGTTAAGCTGATATAGATCTCCGTAGTATGCGTGTGGGGATACCCATGAAAATGGTGGGGGGTGTATGGAGTGCGATATCTATGATAGTCTATATGCAAAAGGGTAGTACAACAACCATGAGAATGCATCTAAAACGACTACTAGCTCCATCCTGTGCTAGTGGGTGGGTGTAATATGTGATACATAGGTGGAGGTGGAGTCAGGGCCACCCTGATGGCTGCAACGGGATCGGCCATCATCTGGGATCGTCTCTCCTCCATGGCGCGATGGTCACAAGCCTGGATCTCCGCAATCTGGTGTTGGTGAAGTCTCGGGGCCCGATATCCTATAGCACGGGGTCGTCTCCTAGCTCGAGATATCTGAGCCTGCTGAAGAGTCACCCCGCTCGGTGTGTGGGCTGAGGGGGGGAGGGCTGCAGCACGTCGTGGAATAAAGAAGTCAGTGAGCTGACTCTGTCTCCCTCCTGTGTGGAGTGCTACAATAGGCTGGAGTAGGGAATCTCTGTGACTCTGTATCTCTAGTAAGAATCGCCCGAGCTGTCGCTGGTCTCTAGAGTCCATGATCTCTCGGAGGGTGGGCTGCCCTGCAAACAGAGTCTCGTATCTGCCTCTGATGCCATCATATGCGCTACATCTGCATACAAAGTGCTCCTCATCCTCCATCTGAAGAGAGAGAGAGAGAGAGAGAGAGAGATATTAACGTCTTCTGAAGGCCAAATTTGGCCTATGAGACAAAACCATGTACAACTGTAGTAACCCCCGTGCAGAAATAAAAATGGAAAAGTACTAGCTCCACAAAACTGTGTAGGCTGAACATGGAGACAACCATAGGATAGTGTATCAGGTGACGGAGAGGTAGTGGGGATAATGTAGTGGTCTGTGGGGAGATGTGGCTTTGATTCTGCAGATAATGGCCATCTAATACATGGGGGCCCGATGATGGGAGTGTATATGTATATCCTAGCTACGGTAAACGGGTGGTGGGTGGAGTATGTGGTACATCGGGGGTGGTCTGAGTGCCTCTTGAAGGAAGGCTACCCAGGTGGTGGTGCGCCTGTGCTCCATCATGTGGTCATGGGCTATCTTGATGCGTGAGATATCCTCATGGTATAGTCGTGGTCGTTCGTACCCAGCTCTATGTGGTCGATGTCCCGCTATCTGTGCCACTGCCTGCCGGAGCGTTAGCCCCATGCCTCTGGAAGGTGGGCTCGTATGATGTAGCTCATCTTGCTGAAAGAACCTAGTAATGGTCTGCTGTGTACTCATCCGTGTCTGGTGCTGTTGTAGCAACTGCTCTCCACGCTCATACGCTGTTGTGAGGAATCGTCCCAACCTCTGCTGAAAAGTACTCACTACATAGAACTGTGTAGGCTGAACATTGAAACAACCACAAGATAGTGTACTGAGTGATGAGAGGTAGTGGGGATAATGTAGTGGTGCATGGGGAGATGTGGCTTTGACTCTGCAGACAATGGCCACCTTATACATGGGGGCCCGATGATGGGAGTGAATATGTATATCCTACCTACAGGTAATCAGTGGAGGTGGGTGGAGTATGTGGTACATCAGAGGTGCTCTGAGTGCCTCCTTAAGGAAGGCTACCGAGGTGGTGGTGGTGCACCTATGCTCCATCATGTGGTCATGGGCTATCTTGATGAGTGAGATATCCTCCTGGTTTAGTCGTGGTCGTCCGTATCGAGCTCTATGAGAGAGAGAGAGACTTTTTAATGTCTATTAGAGGCCAAAATCGGCCTATAAGACAAAACATATACATCAGTATGATCCAATCCACTGTGATCCCAAAAGGAAAATAAAGTGTGTGTGTGTGTGTGTGTGTGTGTGTGTGTGTGTGAGAGAGAGAGAGAGATAATAATGTCTACTAAAGATCAAAGTTGGCCTATGAGACAAAACGATATGCACCAATGATGCTCTAGAAATCGGGAAAGTAAAAGAAATAAAGCAAACTAAAACTCAAGTCTAATGTAGGGAGGTGAGTCTTTTGGCTAGCAGAGAATGGCCACACAGTACAAGGAGAATCTTTTTTCTTCTTCTTCTTCTTTTTGTTGTTTTCTTTCTTTTTTTTTCTTTTTTTTCCCTCTCTTCTTTTCTTCTTTCTTTCTTCTTCTTCCTTTTTTTTCCTTTTTGTTTGGATTGATCTACAGGATGAATTAGTACTTGATTGTATCCACTAAATCCGTCCATAAAGCTATATAGAGTGTGTCAAGCTATAACTTCTACAACTTGTTCACAAAAAGGAGTAGGAAAGCCATCCAGGATTGTTACCTTATTAAGAGCCCTAAAGTCGACAGAGATCTTGATTTTATTAGACTGCCTCTTAGGTGGTTATAGATGAGAGCCATTGCGAATGCTCTACCGGTACAATTATTTTTGCCTCTTCCATCTTCTCGATCTCCTTTTTCACAACTTCAACATATTTTGGATTGAGTCTTTATGTCCTTCCTCTGATTGGCTTCGCATTTTCAGCAAGAGGTATGGTGTGCTCTCCTAAGTGTGGAGCTATCCCTTCAAGGTCTTCATAAGTCCATACAAAGATGCTTTTAAATTTTTTCATGAAAGTAATTACCTCTGTGAGTAGAATGGGATACTCCCACAGCCTATCAGCGGAGCACTAGATTGTGCTCCCTGACTACAGCAGACAAGATTTCGGAAATGTGCTTCTGATTATAATAATACCCACGTAGGAAAAATAGGACAAGAATATGTAGTTGATACAAAAAGTCCCACAACCCGAGACTGATAGGTATAGATAACTCACCTAGAGATGATACAAGAGATCCCACAACCCGGGATCGTAAGTATGGAGCAAGATCCCTGGATTACAAGAACTCCCTTCTGGGAGATGAACTAGATACAAGAAAGAACTCGATAAGATCTCGTACTACGAGATTACAAGAGGACAAGGCTAGATGTCCAGGATACAAGACTAGACAAGACTAGGGCAAGAGACAAGACTAGAACTCAAACTGGAACTTGAAAGTACTTACTTGGTGATCAGAACTCCTTGAGCTCTCAAGACTGGCACTGGCAAGACTGATTATGAATGTGGCCAACCCCTCCTTATATAGGTTTTCTAGGGCGGTTCATGAAAGGCGTGACGAATTGATGATGTCATCAATTCGAAACATGAGCTATGGATATCCGAATGAGGCAAGTAGACGGTCGAACTTAGAGTTTTGGCATGCTCCGGACGTAGTGGAAGCATTGGTTTCGCCAAATTCTGAGCCAATCATGAGAGACTGAAGCCACATGGAATTTGAGGTTCAAGATGGTTTCCTTGTCCATGACATCACCTCCCTCTCAATTGATGAGTTCCACGCGGAGCGGTCATGATCTCTGATCTCAGCTTCATTGGATTTTTCTTATGAAATTCTCGAACCTTGATTGGTGCTCTGTGAAGGTTCTCTGCAGGTTCCCAAGTGCTATCACTTCAGTCATACCTTTTCCTATGAACAAGATACTCCAATCTCCTCCGGGTATTCTTGAATCTAGGACATGCTCGACCTCGAATTCTTCATGATCATCAATCTTGATAGGTGGCGAAGAACTAGGTCTCTCCCCCCTCAATGGTGAAATCCGATATGGTTCTAACATGGACACATGGAAAACTGGATGTATTCTCATGGTACTCGGTAGCTGGAGCTTGAAGGTGACTTGATTAATCTTGGCAAGGATGGTGAATGGACCAAATCTTTGATGATCTAACTTTGCACAAGCCCTTGAAGTTTGCAAATTGTTTCTGAGTAACCATACTTATCCCCAATTTGATACAATGGATTTTGAACACGATATTGATCTACATAGTACTTATAATCTTCTTGAGCTTTCTAGATCTCTTCCTTGAGTTCTTTGTGAATTTCCATGAGGTACTAGGCCTTATCTCTGGCAGCTGGGTTCTTGACATGATTTGAGAGTTGTATATCCATCCTTGGATGTTGTCCATTGTTTGCAAAGAAGGATGTTTGCTTAGTAGATGCATGAAAACTATTGTTATAGGCAAATTCTGCAAAGGGTAACAACTCAAACCAGTCATTTTGGTGATAGTTGTTGGTGCAACGGAGATATTGCTCTAGGACTTGATTCACCCGTTTTGTTTGTCCACCAGTCGGTGGATGATTTGTTGTAGATAGTTTAACTTGAACACCAAGGAGCTTGCAAAGATTGTTCCAAAAGCTGGATATGAACTGTGGACCTCGATCACTGACAATATCATCAAGCAATCCATGAAGCCTAAAGATGTATCTGAGAAAAAGTCTAGTAGTGGCTGCACCTTTGATTGCTTGGTAGTTGGAATGAAGTGTGCCATCTTTGTAAATATATCCACAATAACACGAATGGCATCATACTTATCTGACTTTGGTAAATCTGTGATGAAATCCATAGACAATGAAGCCCATGGCCTTTTTGGAATAGGTAAAGGTTGCAAGAGGCCATGAAGTTTATGTCACAGTACCTTAGATTTATTGCAAGTGTCACAGGTTTGGGTATATTCTTTGACTTCCTTCCATATCTGAGCCCACCAAAAATCCCTTGATTTGAGTTCTATTGTTTTATTTACTCTAAAATGTCCTCCTGCAAGATTGTCATGACGTTGTTGAAGTACCTGGATCCTGGGCTTTCCTGGAGGAACATACAGTAAGTTCTTATAGAATAGTAATCCATCCTTTTCCTGAAATTGGTTTACTTCTTTGACTTTTCCTTCTTGAATTTTCTGCTTAACATTACAAAACAATTCACCTTGTGGTAGATTCTCACGAATCAAATGATTCAAGGTTGAATCTTCATGACGGCTTGAACAGATAGCTACTAACGGGAGATGCTCAGACTTAAGTAATACACTCTCTTGTTGATCAAAGGCCTCTTCACTCTTCTTTGGTGCAAGGTAAGATCTTCTCGACAAGGCATCTGATTGACATTGTTGACGTCCTGGACGGTAGGTGATGACAAAGTCGAACCTGGATAGAAAGTTACTCCATCGAGATTGCCTTCTATTGAGGATACGAGTGGTCATAAAATACTCTAAGTTCTTGTGATCTATATACACAGTAACTTTGTGAGCAGCTCCTTCTAGATGGTGACGCTAGGTATCAAACGCGTCTACTATGGCAAGAAGTTCTTTATCATGGATTTCATAATTAATCTCTGGAGGGGAAAATTTCCTTGAATGATATGCAACTCGATGTAGGTGTCCATCATCTCCATATTGGGATACAATGGCCTCTAGGGTGAAGTCAGATGCATCTGTCTCTAGAAAGAAGGGCTTGCTAGAATCAGGATGGACTAGAATTGGAGCAATGGTGAATGCTAATTTCAAGGTCTAAAAGGCTTTTCTTGCTTCTTCGGTCCATGAGAATTTCGAGTTTCCTGTAAGCTTGGTAAGAGATGTCACTATCTTGGAGTAGTCTCTAATGAATATCCTATAAAAATTAGCAAACCCTAGAAAACATTGTACATCTCGAACACAGGAAGGTCACATGTAGTTTCCAATCAAGGAGAAGGTCACATGTAGTTGCCAATCAAGGATTGTCTTGATCTTCTTAGGGTCCATAAAGATTCCTTTCTCTGATAAATGTATCCTAAAAACTCCACTTTTATCTGATGGAAAGAACACTTCTCCAATTTTGCATATAACCCTTTTTCTCTTAGTTTCTCCGGGACTATCTTTACGTGATATTCATGATCCTCTAGATTTTTGGAGAATATCAGGATATCATCGAGATATATTACCACAAAGTCATCTAAATACTCCCGAAAGATATCATTCATCATATGTTGAAAGACAACCGGAGCATTTGTGAGATCAAATGGCATAACTACATATTCAAAGTGCCCATACCTTTTTCGAAACATTGTCTTCCATTCGTCTCCTTCTCTGATCCTAACAAGGTTGTAAGCTCCTTGAACGTCAATCTTCGTGAAGAGCTTTGCTTTTCCAAGGCGTTCCAAGAGCTCTGATATGAGTGGTAGAGGGTATTTGTTCTTTATAGTGACTTCATTCAATCCACGATAGTCTACACACATCCGAAGAGTCCCATCCTTCTTCTTTACAAATAAAATAGGAGAATCTGCGAGAGACTTTGAGTGTTTGATAAACCCTTTTGCTAGATTCTCATCAATGTTCTTGCGTAGTTCTATAAGTTCCTCTGGAGATAGTCTGTAGATTGGTCCAAAGGGTGATTGTGCTCCCTCTTGAAGATCTATGGGATAATCATAAGGTCTATGCTCTCGGAGGATATCTACATTCTTCTTTTCAAAAACATCTTCAAAGCCTTTGTAATAATTGGGTAGCGGCATTGGATCATCTTTCTTGGATTCTTGAGCTTGTATGGCATAGATCATATATGTCCGTTCCTTCCTTACTGCATGTATGAAGGCCTTGGCTCCGGCATATGTTGGGTTCTTCTGAATATCTCGACGGGTGATTTTATTCTTTTCCCAATTAATGTCGGATTATGCTTCTTTAACCCGTGCATTCCAATGATAACTAGATGTACTGGGCTCGATATTACATTGAAACATTTGTGGGATTCATGGTCACCAAGGTGTACTCTTAATGGTGTGATTTCCATGGTTATATTCCCAGATGCTAGAGGTCATCCATTTACTACTTCAGCTACTACTAGTTTGTTCTTTCAAAGTACAAAAATCCTATCTTTCTTAACCAATCCTTCATCGATGAAACATGAGGAGGCTCCTGAATCTACTAGGGTTGTAAGGGAAAGGGTCTTCTTGGGCATGATTACTTGACAAGTGCAAGACATGTTTCTATGGGTGCAGCTAGAATTATGAGACCCTTTCTTATATCATGGTCCGGTTGTACGATCTCTTTTACAACTGGACTTCCTCCTTTCACTGCTCTATAAGGGTTGCTTCGACTCTGGAGTTTGTTCTCTTGTTGGGACAATTAACTGCAATATGCCCAAGGTTTCCACAATAGAAGCATAACTTGTTATCCCTCCTTTTGTGTTTCTCTTGTGGTGTTAGAGGTTGGAACCTAATTACATCTATCTGCATAGGTTCGAGCATAGCCTCGTCTCTAGGAGTGGGTTGAAAGGGTTTCCATTAGCGAGATCTTCCTTCTACTTGTTTTCCTTGTTTCCTTTCAAAAAGGCGGTTATCACATTGAATAGCTTGGTTGATGTATTCATTCAATGTCTTAACATCTGACATCGTGAGTAGAAGGTCCTCCACATCATCTCTTAAGCTCCATCTAAATTGGCTTATGAAGTAATCTTCTTGCCAGGTGAGGTCACATATCGACTGCCTAAATTCTGATGCATAGGTAGAGGCAAGGCAGTTACCTTGGCGTAGCTTCCGAAGTTTTGTTTCTACCACTCGACTCGTTTCTTCATCTCCGAATATGGCAGTGAGTTCTCCAAGAAACCCCTCGTAGTCATGAAGTACTGCCATATCCTTCTCCGAGATTGGGGCAAACCATGATAATGCTTGACCATAGAGCAAGGTTCCAATAAAACCAACCTTGGATGCATCATCAGGGTATCTATCAGGCTGCATACGGATGTACAATTTGACTTGTTGCAAGAATCCTCGAAACTTCGTGTGAGCACCATCTAACTTTTCTGGCATGCAAATCTTGGGTTCCTTCACGAAAGATGAATTAAGACGTTGGTTCACCTGAATGCTCCCTTGATTTGCTTGAAGATTCCCAACTCGTTCTTGTAGTTCCTGGATGAGCGTTCCTACATGCATCGGATGCTCCATCTCGACTTGTGTCTGCCTATGAGTTAGATCCTTGATTTGTTGTTGAACTCTGAAGCGATGCCACAATCTGTTCATAAGCATTCTCCATGATGCCTGGTCTTGGATAAAAGCTAGTCTTGCCAAAATGTCAGGGGAGCACTAGATTGTGCTCTCTGACTACAGTAGACAAGATTTCAGAAATATGCTTCTGATTACAAGAATACCCACGTAGGGAAAATGGTACAAGAATATGTAGCTGATACAAGAAGTCCCATAACTGGAGACTGATTGGTATAGATAACTCAGCTAGAGATGATACAGGAGATCCCACAACCCGGGATTGTAAGTATGGAGCAAGATCTCTGGATTACAAGAACTCCCTTATGGGAGATGAATTAGATAAAGGAAAGAACTCGGCAAGATCTCGTACTACAAGATTACAAGAGGACAAGGCTAGATGTCCAGGATACAAGACTAGACAAGACTAGAACAAGAGACAAGACTAGAACTCGAACTGGAACTTGAAAGTACTCACTTGGTGATCACGACTCTTTGAGCCCCCAAGACTGGCATTGGCAAGACTGATTATGAATGTGGTCAACCCCTCCTTACATAGGTTTTCAAGGGCGGTTCATGAAAGGTGGTTACGAATTGATGATGTCATCAATTAGAAACATGAGCTCTCAATATCTGAATGAGGCAAGTAGACAATGGTTCGTAGGGTTTTGGCACGCTCCGGATGCACTGGAAGCATTGGTTTCTCCGAATTCTAAGCCAACCATGAGATATAGAAGTCACATGGAATCTGAGGTTCAAGATGGTTTCTTTGTCCATGACATAGCCAAGCTGCGAGAAGAACTCGTTGAGGTTTTTCTTCAGTTCCCAAGTTGACCTACTTCACTAAGCTAGAAGTTGAAATGGATTTTGTAGATTCTTGTGAGAAAAGATCACCTGAAAAGCATGGAGGTTCATCCAAGAGGATATTAGTTTCCTTCTTTTGAACCCATCCACTTGCTAGCTCCTCCTTTGGTGCAAAGTCCTCATTACCCTCCTTTTAAAGATTCTCATAGCCTGTTGATGATTTGCTTCCTTTGTGAGGATGTTCTTGGTAGTACCTGCTCATTTTATCCTTTCCCCGTCTATGGTCCAGAATAGGTTCCCCTAGTCCAATAGTTTCTACTTTCTCGTCATTTTCTATGATATTAATCCCATTGCAAGTAAAAGAATCTATTGTTTCTATCCAGTGCAGGAGGTCTTGATCATCTTCTACCTCTACCTCTTTTTCTTTATGAATGAAAAAGGAATGTGTGTTATCTTCATGCTGCTCCCCATTCTTGTCGTCAAGATATAAGTATTGTCTTGAATGCCCTTCAGCGTTGACCAACAAGGTATCGTTGCTCCAAACATCAAGTGCATGATGATGCCTCAGCCAAGGTCTTCCAATCAGTAGCGGGTATCCCCCTTCCATGCATGGAACATCAACCACAACAAAACTTAGGAAAAATTGGATTTTCTGAATAAGCACAAGCACTTGTTCCACTATTCCCAAGGGCTGGACTCGGCTTTCATATACAAGAGTCATTGTGAAAGAGGCTTTCTTCGTCATTTTTAGGCCTAACAAGAGCATAGTGTAGTGGATCATTAGATTAATGCCCGATCCTCCATCAATAATTACTCCTATAAAAGTCTTGCCTCTGAAGGTCAAGGTGACTATTGGGCTTCTAGAGTCAATAGTGGGCGTCCTACTTGGCACGATCATATTCGTCTATACATGATTGTCACTAGGGTGGACAGAATGTTTCGATTATTCCTAGAACATCACTCCTAGACCCTTCATCCATCCTTAAAAGATCATATGGAGATACCTACTTATAGGTGTTTTTTAGGAGATTCTCTATGTGGATGATAGTAGAATCCGGCTCTGGCTCTTCTCATGACCCATGGGGTTCTTTCACTGTGTCCTTGTAGGCTTTATCTAGCTCTTCGCCTCTTCCCTCAGAATAAGGCATCTTCAGGCTGGGTCCGCCTCCTCCGAGCAATTGGTCTTGTGTTTGTTATGATCCTACAACTTCTTCTTGCATAAGTACTCTAGCATCAATTTCTACAAAGTGGATTTCTTGTTGTGATACCACATTTGCTGCAAGAGATTCTGAAATAGCTTGTTCTGTGGATTCTCAACAAAAGTTGGTTTTGGTCCAATCTCAAGAATCGGTCCCTCTGAAGTAGGTCCAATTTCTAAAATTGGTCTTCTCTTGAAAATGGTCCAATTTCTGAAATCGGTCTAATTTCTAGAATTGGTTTCACCAATGGAATTCGTCCATCTGAGATTATCGTGATTCTTCCATTTGATATTGGTCTCAATCTCGGAGTTGATCCAACTTCAAAATTGGTACATTTTCTCGAATTGGTTCGAGCTCAAAACTATGCCTTGTCCTTGGAATTAATCCACTTTGTGAGATTGGACTAATTTTCAGAATTGGACTCATTATTGAAATCGATCCATCTGAAATTAGTCTCATGCATGGAGTTGGCCCAACTTTCGGAATTGGCCAAAGCCCTTTTTTGGAAATCGATCTCTTCAGGTTACCTAGATAGTCCATGTCAGTCAAGTCTCCCCACTTGGGAATGCTTTCTCCTTTCACAGAAATCACGTTCACTTCGTAGGAGGAACTCCCTGGCTGCTACCCACATAGTCCTCCTTGGATGGTGCTTGGCCACCACTTCGGACAATCCTTTGAGTAGTGATCAGTGGCATCAGGGCAAAGTTTGCATGGAGGTGAATCTTCAAGAAGAGGACATTGACTCTGGAATGCATGTACTCACCGCATCGATAGCACATTATATGCTTCTTGTTGATCGATTTCCTTTGGTTGTTATTATTATATTGAGAGGCCTTATTGTTGAACTCAAGGGCGGTACGCATCACTTCTTGTGGATTCCCTTGGCTATGTTGGTTAAACTATGCTCCAAGAACCTCGATCCAACTGGTTTAAAAGCCCTTGAGGAAGTAGCAATCTATTGCCTCGTGGCCAGTTTTTCCACAGAACTAGAATGTGGCCTTCTCTAGACATTCTTGATTGCTATGACCCGATTTATTACATCTTGAGCACCAAATGAAAGATTTTACCTCCTTTTGAGCTTTGAGCTCCTCCACCTCTTGTCGGAGATGTGCGATAGTGTCTTCTCGCGCATTCTTTTCTTCTTGAAGGTTCTTCTATAGTTTGACAGCCTCTAACTCCCTTCTCAAGCTTGCCACTGAATCCCAAGGGAATTCTTCTTGAAAGGTCTCCCTTCCTTCAAAATATTGGAGAGCCTCTTCAATCCTAGCCGAAGCACCTTCAAAATCTTGTAGTGTTGCATTTGCTCTTAATAATTCCCTTAGTTTCTGTTGAGAGGATTTTGGAGGGCTTTTTCTACCCACTTAGAAGCTTCTTTGAAGGTTGGGAATTTTATGTTGATCCGAGATAGAAGAGCTGCTAAATCATATGCCATTCTTCTTCTGTGCTGTTGTTGAGGGCAAATACTTCCTCCAAGGATGAAGATGAAGATGAAGATCCAACTGGAAGTGGTAGAGGATTTGGGGGTACCCGAGGAGGAGTATAGTGAACAATCCTTCTCTAGTAGCTCTTGATGGGTGTTTTGATGGGATTGAGAGATCCTCATTTATGAGATCGGGTATGAGTCATAGACTACCACTCTGTATGAACTCATAGATGAGAAATTAGACTAAGAAGATTTGGCCGAATTGGACTTAAGTTATGACTAAAAAATTTTGGACTAAAAACCTGGTAAAAAAATTTTGTGTACTCTGGCTACCTATGGACGAATTTGGAAGACTAGTTCTAAAGGACAAATTTTAGAAGGCGAATTTGAAAGACTAATTTTGTAAGACTAGTTTTGAGGACTAATTTATAGAGCTAGAGACTAATTTTGAAAGACCAATTTTGAAAGAATAATTCTAAAAGACTAATTCCAAACAAGACTAATTCTTAAAAAACAGAGAACAACAGTGGAGAGAAAATGCAAAGCAAGATCCCACCGGGCGTGCCAAATTGAGCACCTGTAGAGGAAAGGCTTGTTCTCTTGTGCTTGAGGTGGGTTCTTTTCTCAGTACAGAATGCACTATGTGTTGCTTTGCACAATCACAAGAAGATCACAAACAGAACAGTAGAAGAGCAAAAATTTAGTGTCACAGAAGCATCACTCCATTAACATAAGCATGAAAGCATACAAGGTAGGCGGTACAATCACAATGAAAGAGCAAGTAGCAACTCCTACTCCGACAACCTCAAAACCTCACTACAGAATCCAACGAGGTACTAGTGAAGCACATACATCTCCTACTAAGCACTCAGCCATGTAGACTTACTCTGCTTGTCCACTGTGACAATGCCAGAGCCTCTTGTCTAACTCCTCGACTTAGCTGCTAAGCTTGAGATTTGCAACACACCTCCCCGAGTAACCTCACTCTGATATGATATCCCTCTCGTGTATGGTATCTCCTATCTCGTGTCAGATGTCCCTTGTGTCCTCGAATCTCTTTCCTTTAACCGCCACCACTTCTTTACCCTCACTTTTCTCGTACTCTGCCAAGTCTGGTACTCTACGGGCTCTGCAAGATCCGGTACTTTGGCCTCCACTCTTTTTCCCTGTTCTTTTTGTCTTCACTCTCTTTTCTGCTCCACTTCAGGTGGGTCCTTTGTCTAGTTTGCCTTCCGGAGACAAATATGAGAAATTGGAGAAATTGGTCCTATCTAGAAAAATTAGTCCTTAGACCAATTTCACGAGATTGGTCTCTTCTTCTTGCATCCAACGAGTTCTTACAAAGGCCAATTTGTGGAATTGTTCTTAAAGAAGAACTTGTGAAAGAATGAATTCTGTTGGACGAATCCTGTGAAATTGGTCTCCAAAGACTAATTTGTGAAATTAGTCTCTTGTGAAATTGGTGGTCTTCTGCTGCTACTGCCTGCAATTACACTTAACATATAGCCATGCCAAAAATTTGTAGGGCCCCAATTTTAGCTATACAAGCATCCTTTCATTTTCTGTCTTGACAGCACCTTACAGTTCTGGAGAATCTTTTAGTTTGATAGTTCTGCTGTCATCATTACTCTTCCTCAACTGTCAGCCCCGAGCAAACCACCCCACAACATCAACAAGATCCCATTAAAATAATTCCCAGAACAGGTCAATCACGTGTGCTCATGAAAGCATGTAGTAAAACTACAAACAAGAATATGCAAATATACATCCAAAAATATGTACAAGGAACCAAATCCACTATAAAATGAACATATCAGGAATCCTAAAAGATGCAAAAGAACTCAATTTAACTGTAAAGAATACCAGGCACCAATTATGTTTCTCGATTACTTCGTAAGTGTGCACAACAAAGACAGTCAAATAATGAATACCTCATTGTCAGCTGATTTTCTCTTTCCTTTTTAGATACAAGTTCAGTGCTGAAGTTCCATAACCCCCAACCATCAGCTTTTGCAAAGATCCGACTTTTTCGTATATTGGTCTGAATTCAGATATATTTTAATATCATCTTTCTTATAATAGAGAAATAGCTACTTATCTGCAGTGCATAGGCATGTGCGTTACATATGGACTACAGGTATGAAGCAAAAGAAAGTATAATGTGTTTAATGTGCATGTGCCTTCGTGTGTATGTGTGTGTGTGTGTGGGGAAAATATCTCTTTTGTTTCAATATGTACAAGATATCGTAGTCCCCATTGACTGATATACTATTATCAAGCCCATGTTAAGCCTAAAGGAGTTAGTGAGCTGAATAACCTACTCTCAAAATTCAAGGAGGATTTTCAGCTGACTCAATAATACAGGTTCTGAGGAGCTTTTGTAATGAGATGAAGATTTCCCAATACTCATAGAGTGGCACATGGACACATCATCCGAATTCAAAATCGATCCGAAACTGAAGACATTGCACCATGGTGAACTTGGAGATGCTGGCTTTAGTATGATTGCAATAAGACATCCAAAATAATGATTTGCGGACTGTGATTGCTCATAAATCTACCTGTCTTAATGCATCCCAGCACAACTCTCCGAAGGAATTCTCTATGTCTTAATGGATACTTCTTCTCCCAAACTCACTTGACTTGCTCAGACCACAACTTTCTTGATTTTTTGCATTCCCATATGTCTATTACATGATTTGCTCAAGTCGTTTCCGGGGCTCAATAGCTGCATATAATAATCTACACCTATTTCCGGGTCAGTTCGTTGAACAAACCTAAAGACCAATATCTATACCTCCTTAATGTAAAGTGAGAAGTGAAGGTGCCCAAAAAGTGAGTTGAGCTACAAACATGCCTTCCTATAAACTGATCCCATGCTGAGAATCTGTTTTGCCTGAGGAAAGGCAAGCCACTTTGGTCATTATGGCTTTGTCTAAGGGTACTTATTCCTCTGTTATGCATGTGCCATGCTGCTAACCAAAGAGTATTTGAGATAGTTCTTAAATATGAAGAGTCCAATATGGTGATTCCATAGGATAGCATGTTTCTGTGATAAGATTAATACTGATATCTACACAGAGAGTACCCTACCTTAAAGCCCATGATTCAGATTTTCCTGCACCACGAGGTTTAAACATGATAATTTATGATGACTCTCATTCATCTGCACTGCATGCCCGTGGCAGGTTTGGACTACACATGCATTGAGGTGGTGAACCCCAATAAGTAGGCAAGAACTAGGAATAACATTTTGAAGCCATGTTTCTTTGACAAGCTGCACGATCAACTGACTGAGATTCTTGATGATCTATTACAAAAGTTATGGTAGCAAAGAACTGTTTCAAGAAGTCTCCATTTAAGTTCCTTGCAGAGTGGTATTCATAAGTTCTTATGTCATCAAAACACTGTACAGTTGACATCGAGAAGTTCAGGATTGTGCTTCAACAGAGATGCGAGCTTTTGCAAAACATAAAGTTACAATGGCACCGTTGGAGCTGCCCTATACTCTTTGACAGCTATCACAAATGGATAGAGTGAGACACCGAGTCTTGAAGTCTATGAAGGACACACTAGCTTGAGGTGTTCTATCTTGGGAAATAATACAAGTTTCTATTGGTAGCAGTTGCCCACACTTATTACAAAGGTGGAGGATTTGGATAAGCTTTCTATTATACCAAGCACTTCACTATCTACTATCTATCCTAAGAAGTTCATATAATTCAAACTGTTAAAAAGTATTTTTTAAAACAATTTTAGTGTTTACAATCACCGGTAAGGGCATGGGGAGAGGAGGGTCCTTCTTGTTTGATTCCAAGTCTTGGAGAGTTTCCATGTAAGCCTTCTCGATATGTATTATGTCATCCTTAACAGTCCTGATCTTATTATAAATGTCTTCCCCAACATGTGCCACAAG